>JAVJIX010000177.1:1612500-1892500 GCA_036785185.1 Paratrypauchen microcephalus
GTGTGTTCTGGATTTGCTCCCTCGCCTCCAACGCACCCGTCTGAAGAGATTGAAGTTCGAAGTTCTCATTTTTGGTCAGTGCCTCACCAGTCATGACCCTCACTGATGCTGATTTAATGCAGGTTTAGTATCAGTATAAATAAACAAATGTGCAAATACTTATTTCACAACTGCTTCAGAAAGTGAGTGTTTCAATTGAAAGGACTTTAAGCCATAAGATTAACATAACAAGTTTGTGAAGATAATAATGAGAAGGCAAAATTGAATTTGTCAACTGGACAAAAGTTTAGTCCAGTTGACAAATTAAATTTCTCCTTTTGCCATGGATTCTACCTGGACGACTGAAGGATTCTACACATAATAATCAGAAGGTTCAAATTTGTGGATTAGAGGTTTGAAGACGTCTTTCAAAACCAGTGAATCTCTTATAGATTAGGCCCCTCCACAAGGTGGTTGTGCACTGCCTAAGAGTTAGGGGTCAGTCACACAGGAGGAGCTTAGAGCAGAGTTACTGCTCCTCCACATCGGGAGGTGGAATCTGAGGTGGAACAGACCATGTGGACATCTCACAGTGGGAAGCTTTCAGAAAGTGAAAAGACTAAATCTGTTTCAGGAATTTTTTATTCTCAATCAAGAAGTACCAAGTGTTAACTTAGAGCCAGAGCATTTCATGTACAGATAAACTGATATGAGTTGATGTTATATTCTGGGCCGATTAAAAAATATGCCTGAAAAATACACATATAATTTAAACACATTAGTTTCAAGAGGGGATTTCAAACAATGTGACATATCTTATAAATTCAATTTGTCAACTGGAAGTTTGGTCGAAAACGTTTCGCCGCTCATCCGAGAGGCTTCGTCAGCTCTAATAAGAATGCTGGTAAGACACTTGCTTATATCTTGCTGACGAAGCCTCTCGGATGAGCGGCGAAACGTTTTCGACCAAACAAACTTTGTCTAGTTGACAAATTGAATTTCGTCTTTCATCATGGATTCTACCTGGACAACTGAGGGACTCTTCACGCATATCTTATAAAGTTTGTGGTAAAGCATAGTTGTAGTTGGCTTGAGACTTTGGGGGAAATAATCAAAATTGGTCCTTCACAAATCACCACAGCCTAACATTATAGGCAGAGATTATTGGCCATTTGTTTTCATGAGGGTTAGCTCATAATTTCATAAAAGTTGATCAAATCTACAGCAAGGTCTGGAGGGAAATCCAAAAATGTTTCAACGTTCTTCAAACACAGTTTGAAGATCTTGGTCTGAACAACCAGCTTAGTTTTAGGACACCTTTGGGACCCTTTGCTCTGCACCTGCCACAGGCCCTGTCTCTAACCTAAATCTCAGAATCCAAAGGAGATTTCTCCGAGAGCACACGAACAGCAATGAGATCCTGATGGGCCCTAAATAAACAGCCCTGATTACTGCGCCGGGGTTTCCTCTTCCTCACCATTATCAGAGAGGACAGGGGTCCTACAGTCCCAGAGGAAAGGGGAGGGCTTTCGGATGCTCCACTCTCATCCACCTGAAATACCCCAACAGGAGCCACAGGGAGGGGCTAGAGCTGTCCTCATACCCCCAAGAGGAGCATCAGGGAGGAGTGGAACTGTCCTTCACACACGAGGGAGGGGGCTAGAGCAGAGCCAGAGCTGGGAGGTGTCTGGGAGCTGGAATGCTGTGGTTGGAGCTAGGACTTGGTTTGTCATGAAGGAGTGATTTAGAGTGTTGTTTTTGTCATTGATGAAGCACCTACATAAGGAGTCAACAATTCCACATATTTGGGACTTATAAATGTGAACATGGATAGAGTAAACTTTTACTGTTTGCTTCATTTTGTAATGCTGGTGAAGTGTTCACTCCATTGATACTTTTTAGGTATGATATTGTTCATCATGCAGTGTTGTACCTGAACGAGTTCACGTTCATATTTTGGGTGAACCTGAAGTGAACACACTGTATTACTGCCTGATAAACGAAGTGTGAATACGGTCTTGTGTCTGGGAATAGCATATCTATTTAATTTTGTTCAATAGGGTGCCAGATTTCTTTAGTGTTCCAGGGGAAAACCTGGCTAAACACACCACAAAGAGCCTTTAATATTTAGAGGAAAAACAGTCAAAGTGTTAACCAGGGCTGGACTGGGACAAAAAAACGGCCCTGGCATTTTTGTCTCAGAACGGCCCCTCATAATTAGCGGAGCACAACAGACTAATTTATGTATGTGTTCCCCAAAGTAATGCATTATTGCTTTGGGTGGTGATTCAAAAATTCTTACATTCTCGCAGATTCTGGACGGGAAAAGTAGACTTCTCTCTTCTCTCTCCTCAACAGCTTGGCTTGACCAGACAGGAAGAGGAACAGATTATAACAGTTTATTAAGTGATAAATAGAAAACCTAAATTAAAAATAAAAATATTGAGAACTACCTGGAAAAACTGTGGAACTATCTAAACCATGAAAACATTTAGTATCTTTAGGTAACATTTTTAGTTTTTGATAATGATCAGATAAATCTCAAACTAAGGCAGCAGAGACAAGGCAAGATGGCTGAGCGGAAGTCATGATGCTCTCACTTAAGGTAGTTTAAATCGGCCTATTCAATGTATGATTTGTATGGAATTTGTTGTTTATCAAAAAAAGTCTGACCAATGTGGATGACACCAGTGGAGTCAGTAGTGTGGAAACATTTACATGATTAAAAGGTTTCTTGTTAACCTAAAGTGTATTCTTAGACTTAGACTTAGACAAACTTTATTGATCCACAAAGGAAATTGTTTTGGGTACAGTAGCTCACTCATCAAATATAATATATGAGATATGATATATAACAGTGGAGTTTGCATTTTCTCCCCGTGTCTGGGTGGGTTTCCTCCGGGCACTCTGGTTTCCTCCATCAACTCAAAACATGTTCCAGGTAAAATCCTCCAGCTGTGGTCCTGACCAAACCGAGCAATAAGATCATGGAGATGGGTCCCCGGGCGCCTGAAAGACGAGCTGCCCACTGCTCCTGAAGGATGGGTCAAATGCAGAGAAATAATTTCTCTACGGGGATGAATAAAGTCTGTCTTCTTCTTCTTCTTCTTCTTCTTCTAAAAGAACAAAAAGAAAAATAGATGGAAAAGCAACCAAAGAGCAATAGACCGGTGTCAGATGAGACACAATTATATACATAAGATAATGATAATAAATATATATGTACAAATCAGATTTGAATAGAAAAGTAGTCAAATATAAAAATATAAAATACAGTATCAAAATATGTATCAAATATGATGGACAGTACCAGCTGTATACAGTTGTAGGGAGTATTATCTATTCAATCAACATGGTTTGTTGTTTAGACTCGATGTAAATATAATCAAGCAAATAGACCACTGTAGATTGCCATCTAAACATTTATTTTTTTTAGTTAGCTGCCCACTAGCTAGTTAACTACGTTTCCAATCCATTTACTGTGTGCTGAAGTGGGATAATATCATGAGGGAAACAATAAATGATTAAATGATTTAGGGTGACCCTGTTGTAACCATGAACATGGATTCTTGTTAATATGAATTATGTTCTTATCACTTGCTACCACAGGATAGCAACATTCATTTATTATTCATGCCGTTTTTGCGACCACACCCCCAGGCGAAATTCGCCTAGCACTTGGATTTTGCCCTGCGGAAACGAAGCGTTTTTCTCATTGAATTTTGGCCTCAAAACAGCTAACTTTGCCGAAAATTTGCCGTTTTCTATCCATGCGGCATGCCTGTCCATCACCTAAAAGTCCCGGTATTATCCTACCATTACTACCTGCTTACCTGCTGTGATACACTTCCCTGGTCACTGTCTCTGTCCCTCGGGTGTCCTGTCAACTGTCTCTGGCTGCTCCTCCTCTCCCTCGCGTTCCCTTGCGTTCCCTCAGGTTCCTTCAGGTTCTCTGTCCACAGTCTCTGGCTGCTCCTCTCCCTGTCCACCTTCAACCTGGTCTGCAGAAGACATGGAGGCTCCAGCAGCTCCTCCAGAGTGAGGCTTTTTAATATTTTCGCCCGCTAATTCTCCGCACCTCCTTTCTTGCGCTTTCTTGCACGTTTCCATGTTTGCCCGCTCATTCGCGCAACAGTACGATTATGAAACTGGTGGGGCTCAGCGCAGAGAAAGGGGTGGGACCGCTCTCTATATCCTGATTGGTTTAGTCAAATGTCTATATTGAAGATGGACCAATAGGCCGCCTCCTTTAAATTGTGGGCCTTTAAATTGGCCCCCGAGGACTGTCGGCCCACCGGGAAAATGCCCGGTATGCCAGATGGCCAGTCCAGGCGTGCTGTTAACAACACTGGCCACAAGCGTCGCATCGCCACATGTATCATCAAAACAAAACAAAACAAAAAAGCAGCGTGGAGGTGACTGTAGCAGGTAGGAGCAACAAGGATTCATCATGGATATGAACATTTTAAAAAGCTCTATGACAAGGTTTGTGATATGTGCAAACCTTGCCCGCTGGCTTGCAAAAAGAAATCTGCACTTCAATCACATCAACAGCAAACTTAAAACAACACATTGAACTGAAGCACCCAGCTAGCCTTTCAAGGTATAGAAGAGCACATACGAAATCAAAAGACTGTCAAGACAGATCCTCTACTCAAATCCCATTGACTGCATACAGTAGCGGTTCCATTGTCACCTCAGTCGCAGCTGGACAACCTTGTGCTGCAGTATATTGTATGTAGTAGTCCTGCAACCTTTGGGTAAAGTGAAAAGTCCATCTTTCATCAATTTAATTGTTTAATTGTTGGATATGGATTCAAAATTTCATAAGATGAAGTCTAACACATACACTGAAAAAAATGTCTCTTTGGGGTTGTAGAATTCGCGTAATTTTATTGAATGAAGTTCACATCATTTATTAGTGTTCCCTCTTAAAGTAAAAAAAATCATGTGGACCGAAGCTATTCCTTGAGAATGTCAAATGTTCACGATTTTGTCATGTTGGATGATAAGGAAAAAGTTAGGTTTAGGTCCACTGAGCTCCGCCCTACGTGATCACGTCAGTGCCACTTGCCCTTGACTGCACGCAAGAGACGGTTGGTACTTGGTAGCAGCGCGCGCGCAGGCTTCTTCTTTTCATTCACACTTGAGCTGCATCCGAATTTGCTGAAGACGCCCGGGATTAAAGGACCTGTTTCACAGTGTGAGGTAAAATAACATGATTCATAATCGTTGGTAGCTGTAATCCGAATATGTTACTTATTGTATTTTCACAAACAGATAGTTCTCAACATGTATTTCCTATCGAATGTATTTGACTGTCGGGAAAGCGCTAATTCTGAACCTAGAAAGTGTTGCTCCTCAGTGTGAGGTAAAATAACTGTATTCTTAATCTTTGGTAGATTTAAGTCGAGCAGTCGAACTTATTACCAAGTTATTGTGGTTTTACAAGCAGATAGTTAACGCCATGTGTTTCATACCGAATTCATTTGCTTGTCAGGGAAAGCGCTATGCTAACTGAACATAGAAAGATATCTAGATGGGCTACTATGCTAAACTAGCACTAGCTAGTTTATGGCGCCAATACTGCATAACATAAATACGGTAGTATAGCTGTTGGAATGGAATGCGTGCATTGATTCGTGCCCTACTAGCGACCGTTATATTGTGCTCTAGCTACGGTGCTTTCTGATACCTCTTTTCCACCTGGGCCGTGCCGGTACTGGAGAGGAACTGGTGCCAGTTCGGCCCCGGCACCGTTGCGGTGGAAATGAGCTATGAGTGTGAGGTAGTAGGTAGTTGCAGTAGCTTGCCATTGGAACTACTGGTAGCTCTTGTGTCAGGTGCATCTGGATGAATGTGAATGTGCGCACGGTGTAATTCATGATCGCACAAATCTTAAATGCAGACGCCCCGAGTTCCGAAAACTAATTTCAGGGAGATGCGTATTGTAATTTTGCTGACTAAACTAATCAGCGCACTCTGTTAGCGTTCAACATGTACACTAGCTCTTGTACTTGCTTTGATCATACCCGCGTGCATCCTCTCACGCGCCACTGTCCCTTTCTCGCCTTCGTGCCTGCAAATCTAATTCCTTGCATGATGCACGAATCATCATCCCCATATCTAAATTAGGAGTCCTTGTAGCCTAACTCCGCACAGGTTGAATGTTGTCTACTGAGGAAGGTTGCCTTTATTAACAGCGGAATAAAAAATAAAAACTATATGGCTGAAGTACGTCTGAAGGATTTTAATCCTAGGGGTGTTTTGTAGCCTGGTACAGTTGAGCAGGTGAATAAATAAAGACTTTTTTAGTATGTATTATAATGTAGTAGGCTATAATGAGATTGAACTTTGGAAAAACATACATATTTTGCATTTGCACATATCTTGTAAAATCCTGCTTCATACAGGCCAAGGTACATTTTGTTTACCTACTAGTTGGTCACAAGTTAACAATGCTTATATGGACAAGGCATTTAAATTTTAATTGAACCTTGTATAACTGTTAAATGCTATAAGTGCATCAAATTACCAGCTTCTCTTTATGTGGCATGATCTAATATGAAAGACTTTTTCAAGCAATGTCTTAGCCAAACCCCTGCAGATGTGCTTTTTTTTACTTTAAAAACAGTCATGCGTAATTGGTAATGCTGTATTAACTCATTCAGTGCCGGAGACGTCTATTGACGTCCCCTCGAATCCAACCGTTGAGTGCCGTGACGTCTGTAGACGTCAATTGCTTTTTTCAGCGGGGGTTGCTAGGTTACGGCCTGGAGCAACTTTTGAGGTGTAATTCACATCTCTCAACCTGTAGATGGCGATGTTGTATCATTATTAGCCGATCAGAGCCGCTGTACTGTCGATATGGGCCGCCTCGTCAGAATGAGCCCACCACTGACCTATTTTGACGGCGATGTCTATCGGGTTACGCTCCCCCGTCGAAATAGGCCGCCTTACGTCGAAATACGCCGTTTTTCGTTTACAGTTGTATGCGTGAGTTGTTTACAGTTGTATAGATTCAAAGCTAATTATTTGTAAAAATACAAATAATTATAGATAATTATTTGTATTTTTAGGATTGGTTGAGTGGGAGGGACCATGCGTGTCATAATATCTCCTTTCAATGGGTCTTTCTGGCGAGATTAAATTGATTATTTCTTACTCATTAACAAATATTTAATATATTTCTAACTCATTAACAAATATTTGTAAATGTTTTGTAAAATAATTAGTTCATTATTTACTAAGTGTTACTAATGCTATTAGTGTAGTATTTGTTACTCATTAACAAATATTTTTTAACATATTTGTAAATGTTTTGTAAAATAATTAGTAATAATTAGTTCATTATTTACTAAGTGTTACTAATGCTTTATAAGCGACCGTTATTATAAAGTGTTACCGAAACATTTTAAAAATTATAACAGTTTTGTGCACATTTTGAACATTGCACTCAATGACATCCAAAATTGTGGCGTTTGTACTTACTGCCCCGCTTACCCCACAGGAGAAGATGACCAATCCCTTGAGAAGCTCAGAGTGGAGCTAGCATCAGATGTACAGAGGAAAGATGTACGAGAGATGAGGATGAAAATGGACAAGACTTTCGCTTACAGAAGACAAGAGATCGTTGGGAGGGAACCCATGGTCCATGAGGTACTGCAAAGATGGCCAGCCCTCTTTGATGTACACGAGGTAAGGCAACAAAACTGAAAAATGACTTGATACTGAAATTAAGTTGGCTGTAGCAAATGTTCATGAAAATGGGTTGTTGTTTGTACTATTTCTGTTTGTTGTTTGTTTGCATGACATTTCTGTATCACTGTGAAAAATTGGTTGGGAGATGATAGAAAAACCTTCAAAGGTGCACTGTGTAGGACAGGGTAGGTGTAACTATGTCACCTGTGACCAAATTTGATCTTTTCATGAATATTTACTAGGTAATAAACCAATATTTATTACTAGAATGACCAAAGTGCAGTAGTTTTGTGGCTAAAAATGGAAATTCCAAATGGTGCACATTGAGAAGATTCCACTTCTCATCTATGAAAAGTGTAATTTTCCCAGTCATAATAAATACTTTGGTGGTAAGTATTCATGAAAAAGATAACATTTGTGAATTGGCTGCAAGAATTCTGGAAACAAACAACTAAAAATATTACACTGTGCACCTTTTAAGTTTGAAATGATGCTTCTGTATAGACTTTCCTTCAAGGTCCACGGTCGGTACAGGACAAGTGGGTGTGGAACATATGCAGCAATTGATTTTGACATGCCACCAAGTAGATATGCCAAAATTCTTGAATGGGATGCTCTAAAGCAGGGTTCCCAATATTATCCGATGTGGGGCCCACTAGATACTTGATACACAAATATTATTTAGTTTTGTTTTTTTTAAATGATTTCAGGGCCCACTTGGAATGTCCATCATTGGGTCCTGGCCCACAGTTTGGGAATCACTTTTTGACCACGTGTTGCATTAATTGGATGAAATCAGGATGTAAGGAGGAAATAATTCCTTTTTGGCTATTTGCTTCACTGTCTTTTCCAGATCAATGCTGAGTTCAAGAGGATCACAACAACACCCTTGCAGTCCAGGTTTTTGTCACAGTTGGACATCCTGTCTGACAAGCTTGTGAAGCTTTTCACAAGAACAGCTGGCAAGACCGGCACAAATCTAAAGACAGTCATGTCACCAATTATTCAGGTAAGATTAGTGTAACTATTGAGGGATGAAAATTGCAGTGATGGATAGTGCCAATAAAAAGTCTAAGCACCCCTGTTTAAATGCCAGGTTTTTGTGATATAATTGAATTGATGCATTGTACAGATTATAGTAGGCTATGTAGTAAACATTTTTTTTTTCTAATCAGAAGTGGCTATCCCCTCATTCTTCTTTACTCAGGGTGGTGACACTGATGCTGATGAAGTTGATGTTGGCCGGGAATGCCTGCTAAAAGGGTTGTGCTTCTACCTCCAGGAGGACCCAAGCAATCTCATTCGAGAACTAGTGGTAAGTTTGTAGATGTGAGCATGCTCTTGATCATGTATTTTGATTGTGTACATTTGGCACAAAATGCAATACCCCTCACAATGCAATACCCTCATATTTTAACAGATCTGATAACTTAATACATGTATGTATGTAATTTATCACTGCTTTGTCATCTGAATACAGCTGAACATGGGCACATTATTTAAAGGGACAGTCCACCTTTTTCAAAGAAATTGCTCATCTGTAGCTAAGTCCTGGTAAAACATGAGAATACATAGGATTTTTTTCTGTGTTTGCAATGCCTACTTCGACAGTATAGCCATATTTAACATGTCAGTTGAAGTCTATTGTGCCAAACAAAATACAAAATGTACTTATGAAGCACAAACTGAGAAAATGATATGCACATTGTTTTTTTTGTTTTTTTTACTTGGAAATACTGCAAATATGCCAACATTTAAAAGGGTAGACTGTTCCTTAAATTTCTGCAATGTCCAATTAAACGTTAAGAGGGTGTGTACTGCAGGATGTGAAGCTGATCCAATCAGTTACAGAAACTGAAGGCTCATTGCATGTTATTAATAGATTTTTTCTCATATTTCCCCATTCTCACTATCATTTTGTCTTACTCTGTAGGAAGACGATGATGGTCAGATTGAAAAGGTAGTGGAAGGAATAACAGTGGGGATTCTGTCAGTAAAGCGCCACATCGCAGAGCGTCCTGACATTAGGATCATCCTGGAGGGACAGCAGGTATTAGTGGAGCTCGACAATGTGGCTCTGGCGACCAGTTTGCTGTTTGGGCTGTTGTACGCACTCAACATGGGCTATCCCTTAGAGTTAAAGCACACATTTGAGTTTTTGCAAAAGGTGGTCATGGAGCTGGAGGGCACCACCATGTCCAAGAAATGCCGGGCACTCCAAAACAAGCTCCGTTAGTGAGTGTGACGTGTGTGTGTGTGTGTGTGTGAGTGGCGTGTTTCAGTGTGTGTGAGTGACGTTTGTGTGTGAGAGAGATTGCAGGTTTTTGTGTGTGAGAGTGACGTGTGTGTGTGTGTGTGAGTGAGTGAGTGTTTGTGTGTGCGCAAGAGTGATGTGTGTGTCTGTGTCGTGATGAGTGTGTGTGTGTGTTTGACTGAGTGTTGTGGTGAGTGCGTCATGCATGTGTGCGACGTCATGCATATAGCCCTTTGTGCGTCAGAATGAGTTTGTGTGCCACAGCTGAGGATTGTGTTGTCTTTCTCTTATGCAAAAGTCTTCGGGGAATCCTGGGATTGAAAATATACACGGTTTATATGATGCCCCAGAAATGTTTGTTTTTTGGAAATGCTTCTTAAGTTTTCATGGGGCTTTTTATGGGGCTTTTTTTCACCTGTCCATAGGGTCAGGAAAATGCCTGTCTTGTTTGTTTGTTTGTTTGTTCTCCTTAAGACTTAATTGAAACATTCACATCTGTTATTGTGGAACGGCCGCTACTAGAAAAAACATGGAATTTACTGACACATCGGATAGTTGTTGATTATTGTTGGTAACTTGCAAATAATAAAAGCCAGGGAGTGACTGTAGGTGAAATTGTATTATTGAATTGTATTATTGTATAATTTAATTATTTTCAACTGATAAATCTTTCATGATTCGCACCCAATGCACTCCTAAGAATTGCCATGACTGTTTTGTACTATATTATCAGTTTTTAAAGTTTCAGTGTTTAGATTTGGGGTTGTACAATATGGAAATTGTGAAATAAACATTTGAATGTTCAACTCTAGTAATAGTTGTGGTTGATTTGTATGATGTTATTAAGGAAAATGATGTTTTTGACAATAATTTTTTAAAAACGTTGCATGAAAAAATCTTGTACATCGGTTGCACCTAAAAAGTTATGTTTATCAAACAGAAAAAAGTCATGTTCATCAAACAGAAAAAAGTCATGTTCATCAAACAGAAAAAGTCATGTTCATCAAACAGAAAAAGTCATGTTCATCAAACAGAAAAAGTCATGTTCATCAAACAGAAAAAGTCATGTTCATCAAACAGAAAAAAGTAATATCTTATCAATCGGTGGCACATGTAAAAATTATGTTCAGTAAACCAAAAAAAATCATGTTTGACTGAATGATTTTTTTATTCATATACATACAAACAAATCATGCACATTTAACAGAATGTTATTTTCCACTTTCAACGTGACTTAATTGCTCTTCGTAGACATGATTTAATAGGTGCAACCGATGTACAAAATTTTTTTATGTTAATTTAACAGACAATTTTTTTCAGTGTAGTTTAATTGTTCAAACTGATAAAATAATTGCTGTCTGTGGTTCTATATGGGCTTTGGCATTGATATTGAAAAATAATAGCTTGCAGCAACGTATTGAAAAAAAAAAATCTATGAACTAGTTCATTTTTTTGGAACTATGAATGAACTATTAACTATACAAAATTACGAACTTTGTGAACTGAACTTTGAACTACATGTATGTAGATTTAATTAAGATTTAATTAACTTTCCCAACGAACTCGGTGGTGGACACCAGAAGCAAAGGATGCAGTCAGGCTGAAGAAGGAGTCTTATTGGGCCTTGTTGGCTCGTGGGACTCCTGAGGAAGCCGACGGGTACCAGTGGGCCAAGCGTACTGCAGCCCGGGCGGTAGCAGAGGCAAAAACTCAGGGTTGGGAGGAGTTCGGAGAGGCCGTGGAGGAGGACTATCGAACGGCCTCAAAGAAATTCTGGCAAACCGTCCAGCGCCTCAAGAGGGAGAAGCAGTGCTTCACCAACACTGTTTACAGTGTTGGTGGGGAGCTGTTGACCTCGACTGTGGATGTTATCGGACGGTGGAAGGAAGACTTTGAGGATCTCCTCAATCCCGCTGTCACATCTTCCAAGGAGGAAGCAGAGGCTGGGGACTCAGAGGCGGACTCATTCATCACTCTGAAGCTGAAGTTACTGAGGTGGTTGGAAAGCTCCTCGGTGGCAAGGCCCCGGGGGTGGATGAGATCTGCCCTGAGTATCTTAAGTCTCTGGATGTTGTAGGGCTCTCTTGGCTGACACGTCTCTGCAACATCATGTGGCAGTCGGGGACAGTACCTCTGGACTGGCAGACTGGGGTGGTGGTCCCTCAGATGGGGGACCGGAGGGGGTGTTCCAACTATCAAGGAATCACACTCCTCAGCCTTCCTGGTAAGGTCTATTCCAGGGTGCTGGAGAGGAGAATTCGACCGATAGTCGAACCTCGGATTCAGGAGGAGCAGTGTGGTTTTCGTACTGGCTGGGGAACATTGGACCAGCTCTATACTCTCCATCGGGTGCTCGAGGGTGCGTGGGAGTTTGCCCAACCAGTACACATGTGCTTTGTGGACCTAGAGAAGGCATTTAACCGTGTCCCTCGTGGGGTCCTGTGGAGAGTGCTCTGGGAGTACGGGGTCCAGGGCCCTTTGCTAAGGGGTTTGCCAGGGTTGTCCTTTGTCACCGGTTCTGTTCATTATATTTATGGACAGAATTTCTAGGCGCAGTCAGGGGCCAGAGGGGATCTGGTTTGGGAACCACAGGATCTCATCTCTGCTGTTTGCAGATGATGTTGTCCTGCTGTTTTCATCGAACTGGGACCTCCAATGTGCACTGGGGCGGTTCGCAGCCGAGTGTGAAGCGGCTGGGATGAGGATCAGCTCCTCCAAATCCGAGGACATGGTTCTCGACCGGAAAAAGGTGGCTTGCCCTCTCCGGGTGTGTGGAGAGTCCATGCCTCAGGTGGAGGAGTTCAAGTATCTCAGGGTCTTGCTGAGGGGAGGATGGAGCGTGAAATTGACAGGCGGATCGGTGCAGCATCGGCAGTGATGCGGTCGTTGTACTGGACCGTTGTGGTGAAGAGGGAGCTGAGTCAAAAGGCGAAGCTCTCAATTTACCGGTCAATCTGTGTTCCTACCCTCACCTATGGTCATGAGCACTGGGTAATGACCGAAAGGACAAGATCTCGGATACATGCGGCCGAAATGAGTTTCCTCCACAGAGTGGCCCTTAGAGATAGGGTGAGGAGCTCAGTCACACGGGAGGGGATTGGAGTAGAGCTGCTGCTTCTCCACGTTGAGAGGAGCCAGCTGAGGTGGCTCAGGCATCTGTTCCGGATGCCTCCTGGATGCCTCCCTCAGGAGGTGTTCCAGGCATGTCAAACCCCCGGGGAAGAAGAAGGCCCCGGGGAAGACCTAGGACACTCTGGAGGGACTATGTCTCCCGGTTGGCCTGGGAACGCCTTGGGGTCCCCCTGGAGGAGCTGGAGGAAGTCCCCGGGGTGAAGGAAGTCTGCTTAGACTGTTGTCCCCGCGACCCGGCCCCGGATAAACGGAAGAAAAGCGGCAGAAAATGGATGGATGGATAACTTTCCCAACACTTTCAGCATAACACAACAGTGGTTGTCATGGTGATACATTCATGTTGTATTTGATCAGAAACACAAAGATGAGAAACGCCCTGTGACCATTCTCAAGAATCATTTTCTAATGGAGGTGCATAAATCTGTGCAACAGATGGAAAAGAGAAATGTCTCAGTTTTTAAAAATAGAAAGAAATGGGTTTTTGTTTTTGTCATTGTGATATCAGAATCTCTTGTGTATCGAGTCTTTTTCTTAGTATCAAAAGAGTTTGAAATATTAGTATGGTGACACAGGTCTGGAGTGAAAGGATGACGACTTTGAGCGGTTTGACCAGCCTTAAAAGCACATTATAAGTGCAAATCATTATCGTTGTTATTATTAAATACAACAAATAGAAAGTTAAAAAAAAAAGCTCATTCACTTTAAGCCTGGTTCTTATGGCATAGTACCCTCCAATCCTGCTACCGTCAGGGGCACTCCTCTGTTCCTTTACCTCAGCGGCGCTCACATTTCCTAGGTTGCGTGTGATGCCTGCCTGGCCTGCTCAGGGTTTATGGCTGTGATAGATGAGGAGAAGGGGCTGGCTTGGATCTGTCCCCCTGCTCCCCCTCTTCTGGCTGGGCTGGAATGTGGCGTGAGAGCCATGGAGCTCTACACATGCTCTGGAGATAAGACTCACAGTTGTGAATGTGAACTTTGGGTTAGCTGCATGATTTAGAGCTATCTGTGAGCCAGAGGTTGGAGAAATGTAGGTCCTGGCACAAGATAAAAGTGTCAAAACAGCTAATAAACCCGCTGAATCAAACTTATACTGAGGTTGATATAGTATTATGAGTATTTATTGCTTACTTGTGAGTAAGGTTTCCTAGAAGTAGCAGAAAGTAATATACCCTCTTTACTGAGAGGAGACAGAATAATCACTCTACCACAGTAACATAAGGAGGGCATGCACTCCAGTCAGAGAGATCAGGAATCTCCTCTGACCGGTGCAAACAAGCCCTGCACTCTGACAGGGGCAAACCAGCCCTGCACTCTGACAGGGTCAATCCAGCCCACCACTCTGACAGGTGCAAACCATACCCACAGTCAAATTGAGTGCCCACAGAGGGTGCAGGAGAGTGCAGACAGGCTGTGGCTGATGCATTGAAGTGGAATAGAGTTTCAGGATCAGAAGGTCATAAATCGTTGTTGTTGAGTCGCGTGGCCCAGGTCTGACCTGCACATGAGGGGATGGGTGTGTAACTGAGGCGAGGGGCTGTCCAGCTGTCCTGCTCTCACTCTGCTATCACAAACATGATTGCCTGTATCCAGTACAGTGATGTGCTCCATGTCAAATGTGCACAAAGACGCAGCAGTCACTTCTCAATCAGCAACAGACCAGCACCACAGCCTCAGAGACAGTCCATGGAACACTTATAGTGCCTGGTGTTCACTGTCTTAAAGGGATATGCCACCCCCAGGTCAAATTTGGGCATCTCCCCACAGTCCAGAGACTAAAATAAGTGATGGAAAGCGTTTTCCTGCTCACCCAGCCATTGTCCGAGTCTGTCGCCACTGACCGCCGCGGTATCTGGTGCTCCTCCGCCTTAGACTGGAGTCTAACGTCGCCAGAGAAAGATTTCGGCCAAAAGGAATTAATTTGCTCGATGCGTTTCCCAATTACTTTATGTGTAGTGCGCATTCATATCGAGTGCAAATAAATGTGCAAATCAACACGGAGAGCTTGCCTTGGTCATTTTGGGTGGGAACTATTTTCCAGTGCGGAAGAATACAGTCGAATCACGCACCACGTTGTGCAACAGGGGAACTCCCTTCCCGGTGCGTAACTGGGATTCCCCTGGTAGCGTGCTGCGTGATTCAACTGTATTCTTCCGCACTGGAAAATAGTTCCCACCCAAAATGACCAAGGCAAGCTCTCCGTGTTGATTTGAGCAAATTTATTCCTTTTGGCCGAAATCTTTCTCTGGCGACGTTAGACTCCAGTCTAAGGAGCTGCAGATACCGCGGCGGTCAATGGCGACAGACTCGGACAATGGCTGGGTGAGCAGGAAAACGCTTTCCACCACTTATTTTAGTCTCTGGACTGTGGGGAGATGCCCAAATTTGACCTGGGGGTGGCATATCCCTTTAAACTGGGCTGGAGGTCCTGGGGTTAAGGCGGATCTCAAGTAACGGTGTGTTATGTGTTTACAGTCGGGTATGAATTCAGTGAGTGTAATTTTATATTTCATTATTAGAAAGTGCCCCTCACTGTTGCCTTGTTCTGGTTTAAAACAAGTGCACAGTCAAATAGACAAATTTGCAGTAGCGCTTCTTCTTGCACTGAGGGACCTGCTCAGCTCCTCTACAGTCCGGTGCAGAGGGTGAGAGGTGTCGTCCATGATGGACGTAAGTTTGGCCAGCACCCTCCTCTCAGCCACCTCCTCTACAGAGTCCAGAGGACAGCCCAGGACAGAGCTGGCCCTCCTGACCAGCTTATCAAGTCTTTTTCTGTCCCGATCTGTGCTGCTCGGGACCCAGCAGACGACAGTGTAGAGGAGAGCAGAGGCCACCACAGAGTCATAAAAAGTCTTGAGCAGAGGCCTGCTCACTCCAAAGGACCTCAGTCTCCTCAGGAGGTGGAGGCGACTTTGGCCCTTCTTGTACAGGGCGTCGGTGTTGTGGGACCAGTCCAGTTTATTGTTGAGGTGAACACCCAGGTACTTGAAACTGTCCACAGTCTCTATGTCCTGTCCCTGGATGTTCACCGGTGAGTGAGGTAGTGGTCTTCTCCTGAAGTCGATCACCAGCTCCTTTGTCTTACTGGTGTTAAGGTTCAGGTGGTTGCGCCCACACTAGTCCACACAGTCACTGATGACCGAGCGGTACTCCAGCTCGTTCCCCTCAGACACACAGCCCACAATGGCCAAGTCGTCAGAGAACTTCTGGAGATGGCAGCTGTCCATGTTGTATGTGAAGTCCGAGGTGTAGATAGTGAAGAGGAAGGGTGAGAGGACAGGGTGGGGGCGTGGCCAAACTCTCCGCTCAGAGCTCAGAGCCGACAGCTGAAGACTACCACCTCTGACTCACAGCCACGCAGCCACACATACTGTGGACGGTCAGTGAGGTAGTCGATGGTACAGGCAACAAGATGTCCATCAACTCCCGTGGCCTCCATCTTCCCCCGCAGCAGCAGAAAGAAGAGAAAAAAGAGAAGAAAAAGAAATCAGTAATGTACAGTGATAGGTGGAGCCTGGCACAACAGGATTTAATGATTGCAGGTATAACTAATAAGAGAGATGTATAAGAATTTTTGAAATGTTTGATGGACGATGATGTTCTAATGTGGTGTGGGATGTTATTCCATGTTTTGGTGTACTGTAGGTGTGAAAGAATGATCTCTGGCCATAGGTGTTTCTAAAGCTTGGTACTAAAAGAAGTTCCTGAGTTACTGATCTTGTTTTCTACCCTTGGTGCATGTTTGGTGTTGTAAGGAATAATGTAAGACTTGGTATGGGACAACCAGATTGGATCTGAAAATAAAATATCATGGCATGGGCGTTAATGTAGTTTTGATTGGGTAAGTGCAGTACAATGGTGGATGACATCACAGAATGTGGCTACAAAGAAGACAGAAGACATTCTTTTAAAATACAATGTACTATTACAAGGGTAATAGTTCATTATTAAAAGATAATTAAAAGAAAATGTTAATCATGTCTTGTATTTTTTTTCCTTTCTGTCCTTAGATTTGTGAAGATTGGGTCTCCACTTGTACGGCTGTGAACATCCACCGGTTCCAAGACAAATACCTAGGGGAAGTTTACCTGAAAGAAAAAAAAAGAGACCAGACTGATGAAAAAACCTGTCGCAGATCATGATCTGCAACGAAACGCCTGATGTAGAGGACAGATGCGTTTTGATCATTCTAATTGCGCCACTGGAGAGCACTTTAACGAGGCCTAGGTGTTTTACCTTGTCGTCCTTCTATGTTGTATCGTGATGTGGTGTTCTGACACCAGGAATTTATTTTTTGTTTATTTGAAGTCTGTTTTAAGTTCAGTTCTGTTTACATGAGCTTAAGAGAGACTGTCTGTACTCTTACTACACAGTACACAATACTTGTACTAACGATTCTTTTTTTCTAATATTATTATTATTATGTTGTTTTAGAACTTAAAATCTGCTTTAAGTTTCTGTGGATTTAGAAAATAAATGTTGCATTTTTGAAATCCTAGTAGTAATTTATTTTCGATGTTGGTAAGGTTGTTTTAGGACCATATCTGAGATCTCTGTGTCTTTGTATTATTCTTTGTCAGCAATAACTAAAATATTACTCAATTTTAATTACAAAAATGGAAAATCGCAACTATTTATCACAACTTTCACTTCCTCACGCAACAAAATCGCAACAAAAACCTTAAAAGCACCGCAACTTTCATCCCAACTTTTTGGAAAAGCTCATGCAAATTCAGGCATTTTAGCCCGCTACAATCAGAAAAAACGCCCGCAAAATCCTGGGGAGGTCTGGTTAAAAAACACAGTAGACGAACAAGACAGACTAGATAAAGGCGGCCGCGCAGCCATCTAGTTTTTTTTTTTTTTTTTCTTCGAGTAATGTAGATTTCTTTTGGTTCCTTTCTAGTTCTGATTTAGTCTTGCTTTAGTCCTGGTTTAGTCCTGCTTTAGTTCAGCTTTAGTCCTGGTATAGGCCTGCCAATCTGCACTAATGGCCCCTCAGACTCCATCATACACCACATTCATATGGGAAAATTAGATATGATATGTCTGATGTCTGAAATTAGACTGAACCACAGACTTTCGTGTTGGTGGGCTCAAACCTCTTTTCCTCATTAAAGAATACTGTATCTGCCCTCTCACCAGCATAGATTATATACAAAAACACACTGTTTTCTTACCAGATTTCTACTGTAGGCCTCCCAGTGTCCTCCACTCTATCTTAAATCCGTACTGGGATACAGCCTCACTTTGTCCTGGGCTGCGAGAGAGAGTGACGTAGCCTAACTGTCCTGAGCTGAAGGATAGAGTGATATCGCCTCACTCTGTCCTGAGCTGAGGGAGAGAGTGGCCATTGGGAGCAAGACAGCAAGCAGAAAAACACACTAAACTCTTATCACGGCATCGCTCTAATCATTCAGCTACACATTCCAGGAAAAGCATTAGGCGTTATCTTTGTTCCTCACAGGCCACCATACAGCTAGACTTCACCCATAAACAAGTCATCAGCCTCTTATGTAACAGACTATAGGGCGAGGGATGAACGAGTGGAGTTCAGTTTACAAATGTTTGCTTTTTAAAGAGGAGGTATCACACAAAATCAACTTTTTGGAGTTTCTACCATGTTCTAATGTTCAAAAACATGCCTCACAAGGTTTTCGATGTCATCCATGCATGTTTGAGCAATCTGGTCATCTCTCCTGGGTCCTAGCGGTGCAATCCTGTCCAAGACTAAGGCTGCGTCCCATTTCTCTGTCTTACCCCTTTTGTCTTACCTTGTCTTGTGCATTCATGTGAGGGCAAGGGGTGTTCCGATTCTAATTTTGACCAAGGGCTAGGGCCATGATCGAGGGCTACATACCCCTTGAAACTTGAAACAACGGGGTACACCTTCAAGCTCATCCAAGCTCAAGCTCATCCAAGCTCGGATGAGCTGCGAAACGTCTTCGACCAAATAAACTTTGTCTAATTGACAAATTGAATTTCTCCCTTTACCATGGATTCTACCTGGACGACTGAGGGATTCTTCACACACCTCTGAGTGGGTTTGTGAGGACAGAAGAGACATTTAAAGACTTCAGAAGAAAACTTTTAGGTGGACAATTTTCTGACACAATATGGGATTCAACCTCACCCCCAGTGTGTGTGTGTGTGTGTGTGTGTGTGTGTGTGTGTGTGTGTGTGTGTGTGTGTGTGTGTGTGAGTGTGTGTGTGTGGTGAATGGGTGGGTGATTTGAGCCTTGAAAGTGGAAAAGCACTTACCTGGCCAGCCAAATGATATCTCTCTGTATTTGCTATACAGCGTGATACCATTTGGACACCCTCGCTCCACTCTCGCTCCCCCGGTTAACAACGGACTCCGCGATTCTGATTCGTTCAAAGATGGTGACGTCAGTGCACCCGCCTTTGCCCGCAACGTCACTGTTAGGCTGCGGATGTTCCTCCTCAGTTTTGAATCAAGATGGCGCAATCTCTGATTGGTTCACTTAGCTGTCTGTCTACGCGCAACCGCAGCGCATTCTGGACCAAGTGTTACCAGACTCATCCGCTGGTACAGCGATGAGTCATGGATTCTTCCAGGCAAGAAAAGCACTATATGAAAATGTGAAAATTTACCAGTACACTTTAGAATTAGATGCAGACAGCATCAAGGCTGCCTATACTATATCTACTGGAGCAAGACACATTTTGCTCAAATAGTATGCCCCTCTAAGATATCTAACACTGTCAGAAAGGTGATTGTATGATGATTCTAGTGATGATGTATAGAGTTTAAAAACACAGTGGAGCACTTCAAGGTGAAGTACTTAGCCTAAATATGCAGGCTTTGTGTGTTAAACATGTGTGAATGAAACAAAATGCTGAGTAAAATGCTGTGTAAAATGCTAATCTAAATACTACTAATACAAACTTGGCAGTACCTGTACATGCAATTAGGTATATTTAAGTCAAGTAATTACATTTAAGAAGGGGAGGGGGACTTGAAAACTACCAATTTTTGATGAGGTAACAGCACTATAACATTGCTTAAACTCCACAAGAGTCAATTTTGTGTACCTTTATATGCAAGATATATGTATCTGTAGAGGAGGTGGCTGAGAGGAGGGTGCTGGCCAAATTCGTGTCCATCATGGATGACACCTCTCACCCTCTGCACCGGACTGTAGAGGAGCTGAGCAGCTCCTTCAGCAGCCGACTAAGACACCCCCAGTGCAAGAAGGAGCGCTACCGCAGATCCTTCATCCCCACCGCCATCAGACTATATAACTCTACTATATAGGCCAAACGTGCAATTTTTTTTCCCATACTCTCCTAGTTACTGTTTTTTTTACTATATTACTTATTTTATCATTAATTATTTAATTCTATTCTTGCCTGCATGCACTTTCTTTCTTGTTCAAACTGTCTCTGCCTGGAGCTACTGTAGCAAGTAAATTTCTCCTATGTGAGATCAATAAAAGTCTTATCTTATCTTATTTTATCTTATCTTATCTTAAAGGAAAAGTAACATTTTTTTTACAATCTGAGCCTTCTTTCGGCAATAAAACAAGTAGTTTTACTCACCCATAGCAGTTTGGTGTCAATTGGAGCAGTTTTGAAGAAGTTATGTCGTAGCCGTTCTGTTCTACTAATGATCCCGTATCCGTTAGCGTGAGTGCTCGGGGCATTACTTTGCGGTGTCCAAATAACACAAACTTTAGCACTTTTCAAATCACAGAAGATCGCTGTGTCAGGGTAGACTTTTAGTAGATTCCAAAACGGCCTGAAACCCGATATTGCAACAGAAAAGTAAAGTTCAGAGCGGTGTTAGCTTCTTTCGGACTAGCGGTGTTTACAAAACAGCTGAGTTCACGCATGCGCACTGTCCTCTCTGATAATGTCATCAAATGAAACTATAGCTGGATATCGGGTTTCAGGCCGTTTTGGAATCTACTAAAAGTCTACCCTGACACAGCGATCTTCTGTGATTTGAAAAGTGCTAAAGTTTGTGTTATTTGGACACCGCAAAGCAGTGCCCCGAGCACTCACGCTAACGGATACGGGATCATTGGTAGAACAGAATGGCTCCAACATAAATTCTGTGATACTGCTCCAATTGACACCAAACTGCTATGGGTGAGTAAAACTACTTGTTTTATTGCCGAAAGAAGGCTCAGATTGTAAAAAAAAATGTTACTTTTCCTTTAATGCCATTCAGTGAGATGTTCCGGATAAAGCAACAAGCAAGTGAATCATCTGTGCACCAAAGTACAGGAAAGAACTACAAAATATGATTATCATGACAACCCCATAACCCTCGTAATACTGGGATGGCAAACTCTGAAAGTTGTGAAAAGTGCTTATAAACTCATTGTGGTGAATAAATGGGATGCTCTGAATACATAAGGTAAGTGAGGAATAATTTTGGACCACTGCAAACTGTTTCGAATGAGCTAGTTCTGTTTTACACATTTTTACAGTACACAAAACAGTCCACATCAGGTACAGCTCCTTTAAACAACATTTTCTAAATGCAAGTAAATCTGGGAATGTCAAACATTCCACTAACACATCTGGAGAAGCCTGCTGCATGTCACAGTGCAGTCTGATTTAGACCAGGAGACCAGGAGAGGGAATCAACTGCATGGGATAAGAAACATCCAGGCAAATAGTACACATTTGTATAGATGTGTACTCATGTGTAGATCAGCAGTGATGGCAAACTACAGTCCCTCCAGAGCGGACTAGCAAATGTCATCTCATTGTTTTGGTCCACTATCTTAAAGTGGAAGTACAAACTACCGTATCTTCAATGTGAATTGAATTTGGCAGTGGTTTGAGTGGCCTGACCCAAACACCACTGCTCCCATTCACAAACCCTCATAAGCAGAACTGTGGGACCCTCCTCATAAAAGCAAATAGTAAACTGCTTGGTTCTGTATGTGGAGTTAGCTTTAACCGTTAACTGTTAGCTGTTAGCGGAGCTTGGTCTAATCATAGAAGGATAATGTGCAGAATGTTTCAGCACAGCGTGAAGAGGTAAACAGAGGAGACAGAGAAATCCTGGAACTCAAGAACTTACTACTTTCACATTTTGTTCATCATAAGCTGCAACACTGATCTAAAATAGTTCAGTAATAGCACTTCCTATTCCCTTCTATTTACCACTGTAGCCGTGTATCCTTTGAGCTGCACATGCAGCACTTCTTAGTTGGTTAAAATTCCATGATAAGATGCTAAAACTGAGCTAAAAAAAAAAAAAAAAAGTTTCAAAAAATGCTCAGTGTGTGAGCCAGATAGCCATAAGAGCAGCCAACCACTCCATTGCCACCTTGTGATGTTCATAGTGATGTTCATTGTGATGTTCACTTTTGCCAAGGCGGGTGGATGAGTAACTCAAGAAAACAGATTAAATAATAAACCAACAGCACCAATGGACATAGCCCACAAACTAAACAGAACAAAAGAAACAGGAAAAGTTCAGTAAGTGACATAGTGTTCATTTACACAGCGCTGTGTATCATGTGATCATGTATACTGGCTCCAACACAGCACTGATCTCCTATAAAATTAATATGGGTTAGCATAGCCCCCCTCCTTGAACCGCCACCTTAACGTGGTGGAGGGGTTTGAGTGACTGAATGATCCCAGGAGCTATGTTGTCGGGGGCTTCATGCCCCTGATAGGATCACCCAAGGCAAACGGGTCAGACTAAGAGCAGATCAAAAGCCCTTTATGATGAGTAATAGACCAAGGCCAGATAGATCGCCGGGATTGGCGTTAGCAGTGCCCCACCCTGGAGCCAGGCCTGGGGTGGGTGCTCGTCAGCGAGCACCTGATGGCCAGGCCTTCCCCCATGGGGCCCAACCGGGCACAGCCCGAAGGAGCGACGTAGGGCCGTCCTCCCTTGGACCCACCACCCGCAGGAGGATCCATAGAGAGCTGGTGCAGTGAGATCTGGGAGATCTGCAGTGAGGCAGGAGCCTCAACAACCAGATCTCCGGACATGGAGGCTAGCTCTGGGGACCTGCACCTTTGGGACAGGTCTCTCACTGTTGTGTCGGCCTGCAGGCTGAACAGCAGTGCAGAGTACCCAGCTTTCTTGTAGTCTCTTGGAGGGGTACTGAACAGTACACCATCCAGGGACTCCATTGTTCTACTGGGGAACTTCAACGCCCACATGGGCAACAACAGTGACATTTGGACATGTGGGGTGACCACTGCTCCTCCAAGTCGAGAGAAGCTAGCTGAGGTGGCTCGGGCATCTGTTCTGGATTTCCCAGCTGGCCTGGGAAGGCCTTGGGGTACTCCCCAGAGGAGCTGGAGGAAGTGTCCGGGGTGATGGAAGTCTGGGTGTCCCTGCTTAGACTATTGCTAGACTATTGCCCCTGCGACCCGGCCCTGGATAAGTGGAAGAAAATGGATGGATGGTTAGCATAGCCTACATTAGCATAACCCACATTAGCATAGCATAAAACTGCCTTATACTTTGTATGTAACCCATTATATACCCTTTTAAATGACATATGCGTTGATCAGCTGTATACTTTTAGAGCCTTTGCTGTTGTTGTGTCCCATGGCATGGCATTTCCTTACTTCTACTATTACTGGCAACCAGTGAATGAGAGAAGCCTGACAGTTAAACAGCAGTCACATGCAGCTGTTAACCTGCTCTTTCAAAGTACAGTGGCCTTTTGAAGCATTGTGTCTGCATTTAAATAGACGGCCATAGATGTCATGCAATGGAATGTGTGTGATATACCTTCAGGAGGTGTACTGTGAGGAGCCTTTGATCAGCCACAGGAGAATTAACAACATCTGAATCCATACAGTCTGAGTGAATCCATACAGTCTGAGTGAATCCATACAGTCTGAGTACACCCATACAGTCTGAGTGAATCCATACAGTCTGAGTGAATCCATACAGTCTGAGTGAATCCATACAGTCTGAGTGAATCCATACAGTCTGAGTACACCCATACAGTCTGAGTGAATCCATACAGTCTGAGTGAATCCATACAGTCAGTGTGAATCAAAGAGCTAGAGCTGTTCAAAACTTAGGGAGCAGCAGCAGAATTGCTGTTCAGCACAGACAAAACAACAAGCAGTGAGCACTATTTTTACTTCATTTATGTAAATGTACAATATAGTACAAACATGTATAGACATAAATGGACCAAACACAAAAGCATTAACAAGGGCTATTTAAAGTGATTTTCAATCTTTTTCTATCAGCAGCCCCTATTTTACCCATGGACACATTATCCTCTTACCTGAGAAGGCTGGTAGGTCTGATAAGGAAAACTATTTGTTTTCTGGCTAATAAGGATGTTACAGAATAGTAATGGTTATTTAATGTCTTATAGAAGCATTGAACATGGCACACAGTCTAGTCAAGTATCTCTTTTCTAAGAACCCTGCAAACCCCCTGAGAATCTATGGAGACCCAAATTTGGGTTTGATTTTCAACAAAAAGGTGAGAATGACTGAACTGAAAAGCTGTTGGCTAATGCTAACAAGTTTATTACTGTAATTTTATGTATAAGAGACTTGTTTAACAGTAAGTCTAACAAAGCCTCAGACATCTTAGTGCCAAGAGTTAGCATCACACACCCAGAGAATGTTGATGATATCTGCTGTACCAGTGCTGTCAAACAATCCAGGAAAATTAATAGCATCTCCATGGATACAAGCTAGTGGCACACCGTCAACTACAAACCTTAAAGGAAAATTAACGTTTTTTTTTACAATCTGAGCCTTCTTTCGGCAATAAAACAAGTAGTTTTACTCACCCATAGCAGTTTGGTGTCAATTGGAGCAGTATCGCAGAACTTATGTTGGGCCGTTCTGTTCTACTAATGATCCCGTATCCGTTAGCGTGAGTGCTCGGGGCATCACTTTGCGGTGTCCAAATAACACAAACTTTAGCACTTTTCAAATCACAGACGATCGCTGTGTCAGAGTAGAGTTTTAGTGGATTCCAAAACGGCCTGAAACCCGATATCCAGCTATAGTTTCATTTGATGACGTCATCAGAGAGGACAGTGCGCATGCGTGAACTCAGCTGTTTTGTAAACACCGCTAGTCCGAAAGAAGCTAACACCGCTCTGAACTTTACTTTTCTGTTGCGATATCGGGTTTCAGGCCGTTTTGGAATCTACTAAAAGTCTACCCTGACACAGCGATCTTCTGTGATTTGAAAAGTGCTAAAGTTTGTGTTATTTGGACACCGCAAATCAATGCCCCGAGCACTCACGCTAACGGATACGGGATCATTAGCAGAACAGAACGGCTCAACATAAGTTCTGCGATACTGCTCCAATTGACACCAAACTGCTATGGGTGAGTAAAACTACTTGTTTTATTGCCGAAAGATTGTAAAAAAAACGTTAATTTTCCTTTAAAGTGCACAAATCAGACTTTTTTGGATTCTCTAATTTTGATTTAATTTGGTGGGATTATAATAACTGCTGATTTCTGTTAAATTATAATTAATATTTAATATTAATCAAGAAAAGCATCTGAAAAGCATATTGAAAATTACATGAAGTAGAGTTCAAACATACTGATGATGCTTGGAAGAATTCTATCTAAAAGTTCAGCACATTTAACATATGAGAAAAAAAAAAAAATTCAACAAAATAAAGTAATTTTCTTATATTTGTGTGCATTAGAGGAGTTTTCTAGGTAACAGTTATAGAATTCCCTAGAGTGATGTCATGATTTCCAACAAGGACATCAAATTTAAACCTAAAAAAAGTATGAATATTGTTGCAAAAATCTTAATGTGTGTATTAGTCAAATGAGTAATCCAACATGTGATAGGCCCTTTAAAATCTCATGCTAACTGTCCCTCTCATGACAGATGCACAGGAAGCAGACTTCATTAGCACCATCATTAACCCATCCTCAAAAGCACAGTCCCAAGTCTAAGTCCTTATGTGGGCGGAGCCAAGAGGGCCTCGGGTGCCTGTCCTGTCATGTGATTGGTTGCTTAACCCCCAGTTTAAAAGCAGCGCACTCCTATGTTCACTCACACACAGGAGCAGATAAGAGGCTGCAGTCTGAAAGCATTTTTGGAGCGTGAGGATGCCAGTGTATGCCACCAACATGAGACTCAAGTTCCCCATCCTAGCCCTGGTGTTGGAGGTGATCACCATTATTCTTTTCGGCGTGTTTGTGGTGTACGATGACGGGAAGGGACACGGAGACCATACAGATCACCATGAAAACCACACGCAAAATACTGGGCCCATGGAGCTCTACCCAAGTAAGTGTGCAGGAGGATGGGGTTTGTATAGAGACTGTGCAGCCTGCTGTAGGATGTATTTCAAAATTACACATTACATACAACATGACACAAACTTTTAATACATATTTTTATTATTATATGATACTCAAAAATGAATGTTGACGTCTCATTTTTGCATGTATTTGAATATACAGGTGCATTTCAATGTACAGGACACATTTTGGAGGTGGCATGTCACTTAAATTATTCCATGGAAATAAAAAAAAAAAGTAATATCATGCTTTGGAACATTCTTCATGTTTTCAGTGCAATAAACCAAATTGAAAACAAACAAAAACAAAACAAAAAAAACACGCTTTTATTTTGGTCTGCTTTTTGACTATAATGTTACATACTGTAGCATTAACATCGACTTTTTAAATACAAAAATATGACATAATATATTTATTTAAAGCCACCAAATGTAACTTTTTGTGCAAAAAATGGAGTAAAATGTTGCTATTTTTCTTTTCATTTTGGGTGTGGTCATTGCACTGAAAAAAATGACTCCTAGTTTGCTAATCTCAAATGTTCCTTTGGCTATAATCTTCCACAGTATGGTATTAAATGTATCTATCTCCATGGAGACCCAAAGTATGGCTTTCGAATTGACATGTCACATCCAGAAAGTTACACAGTATTGCTTTAAACGCCAAATTGGGTGCTTTGGATTAACAAACAATAACTAAATAGAAAAATGTTACTTATATTAAGTATAATGTATTAGCATCAACACAGCGCATTAAGTCAAGACTTGATGACTTTGTTCTTTGCAATATGGTTAGTTTTTTGTATTCCATGTGAGCTGTGGGGTCCATGTCCCGCGGGGGCTGCTTAAGACTTCTGATGGGAGTCAAATGAAGAATTGGTTTGATTTGCAAGGTGCCAGTCCAAATTTGAGCTATGAAATTACAGCACAGAGAGGTCTTTGTGGAGTCACAAGATCATTCCACACTTAAACAATAAAATTAACTTCACTCTAGATACAGCAGGGTCATGGTGGATTGAAGTGTTTTGACCAGAGGTGGGCGATACTTAGTTGCTCCTTTTTACTTTAGAAATTGTACTTTTCTTGGAGCATACTTTTACTTACTTGTACTCAGTGTTGGGAGTAACTCGTTACAAAAGTAATTAATTACTGTAATGCATTACTTTTTGGTGTAACACAGTAATTACAGGGAAGAAAATCGGTAATATATTACTTGTTACAATGCCAGTAACGCACATTACAATGCATTTTTAACCTGCTTTGTTTTTGTGGGTTTTGCGTTTTCTTCATACAAAGTTCGCGGATCACCGTGAGATCAGCTACTGAATCTGATAAGTCCGCACAGAACATTACATTTCATACAAAGTTCCGCGAGATCAGCTAGTGATATAAAAGTCCGCGCAGAACATTCCATTTCCTTTTACTTCGTCTTGAATTGGCAGACTGACAAAGGATGACAGAACCAGAAGAATCGGATAGTGCTAGCTCCTTTTCAAGATGGGCATACGCCCACTACTTTCACTTCGTTCAAAATAAGAACTCGAAGAACATTTTAGTTAAATGCACAAATGTGTGTGAATCCCAAACCTCTTTCCACGTCAAAATGCAGTACAAGCAATTTGACAAAGCACTTGCAGAGGTGCCATAGCACCACGAAATTATGGATGGCAGGTGAAAGTCATGACACATGAGAGATTTGCACTGTAGATCGCCAAATCCTTATTTCCAGTCATTTTGGCGAGAGTAACTAAAGTAATGCAAAAGTAGTGTAATGCCTTACTTTTTATTTAGAGTAATATTGTAATGTAAGGCATTACTTTAAAATGACAGTAACAAGTAATAAGTAGTGCATTACAGTTTTTGAGTAACTTGCCCAACACTGCTTGTACTTGAGTAATATTTTTATTATGGTTTCTCTTCCCACTGTGTGTAAGGGCATTTTCACATATAGTCCCCTTTAAGTGAACCAAACTCAGTCTTCTATAAGTGGACCAAAACGTGAAGTAACAGAAAAAGAACTTGGTCTGGTTTTGTGCTCAGATTGTGAGTTTATTACAAAGAGGACCAGGTTCTCTTTCTGGTCCACTTGAGCTTTGATAGAGCCCCAGTCGCCTTTCTGTTCACACCAGGTTGTTTAGAGCTCTCAGTCCCCCAGTGCAGTGAATTCTGGATACATTGAGAATTCTGGGTAATTGTTGCTTGAAACAAAATGTCTGCTGCAATGCTTACCCTCCTGTGTTTTTGATGATATTTGCTTGCATTCACCAGGAGAACATAGAATAGAGAATAGAGCTATTCAGATTTCATATGAGATATTTGTATTTGTGTCGGCATAGCCACAACAAGAACCACAGCGAGCCATGTTTACAGCTGAGAAAAGTCTCAGTACAGATAGTTTCAGAGGGGTTTGGAGCATTCACATATGCACAAAAAATGCTGAGCCATCAGTCTGAGTTCATTTAAATGGCTGAAAGGGACTAAGTGTGAAAACACTGTGAGTCAAGACTATAAGTGACAAAAGCTGTATGTTGACAATATGAAATGATTTGAACATTTGTGTTTCTTGCAGCGCTCCTTCATATTTTTTGCTCTTTGTTATTATAATATATTGTGATGTGTGAGCTGCTGTGTCTAAGATTTAGTTTGTCTCATTTTTCTGTCTAGTAAAAACTGTGACACACAGGTCTTGTGTAATATTTAGGTAACTATATTAACTACACCTTAATTAGCCTTAATGCCACAGTATGTAAGATTTTTAGCCAAAAGATAGACACCAGTAAAAGCATGGTTTGTTCTGTTTAATGCAAAAACATGCGTCCTTGCCCTGAACGGGTTTGCTCAAAACTGACTCATCCTCCTGCTTGTTGTTCCTTTGTCTGCAATCTTTGGCATGATCTTGTTCCATGGAGAATGTTGTCACGTATGGTTTTAACTTTCTATTTCCATGTAATCATGCAGGTGACATGCCAGCTCCACAAAGTTACACACTGTAGCTTTAATAAAGCATGAACAAAGACTTCATTCTTAAGGTTATTAATAGCTGCAGTTATTATAAGTAGTAGTAATATCTAATAATTAGGGAAGTCCCGATCCAATCACGTGATCGGAAATCGTCTCCGATCACGTGGTTTCGGACTCGATCAGAATCAGACATTATCTCCCGATCAGGATCGGATATATATGTATATATATTCTTAATATTTTTTAACATATCCTAGATTAGATCTATGGTTATGCAGTGGCACCAAGTGAGACTTCACACAGAAACATCAACACGTGCGGCATGACATGCTATTGGTTAAATGCACGGAAGCAGCTCGAAGTGCAAAGCGCGAGTACAGAGAGGAGATAAGAAGATAAGCGCTATAATGAGTGCTATAAGAACGCTATAATGTTTGGCGAGTATGTCTGCGGTCTGGAAATACTATCAAGTTGATGACAACAACATTGCCATAGCAAACTGTGGGATATGTAAACTTGGGATTGCAAGGGATGGAAAGGAAAGGGCGACAAACCGATACGGCACCGATACGGCATCTCAAAAACAAACACCCGATATACCCACAATACAGTGAGTTAGAGGCAACCCAACCAAAGACAAGTCAGCTCACACTGCAGGTTTTGAAAAGGAGAGAAAAAATGCCCCTTGACAACACAAAGGCACAGGAGACCACAGCCAAGATAGCACAAATGATCCAATGAGTGACCTACCATTCGCCTTTGTAGAGAACCCTGGATTTCTTATGCTTATGGAGCACGTCAAACCTCGATTTGAAGTGCCATCTCGCCACTATTTCACAGAGAAAGCTCTGTAGCTCTTTATAAGAAGATTTCTGACAAACTACATGTCCTGTTATCAGATGTATCCCATGTTTCGTTCACCACAGACATCTGGAGTTCATCCGTGACACCCAGAAAGATAAATAATAAATAATAAGTGTGCTATAATAATAATAAATAAGGGTACTTAAATAATAATAAGTGGTGAGATAAATAAAAAAAAATAATGAACATCCCGGATATGTTTCTTCGCTCTTCTTTATTCTTTTTTATGTATTATGTAAGTATCGGATCGGGACTCGGTATTGGCAGATACTCAAAATCAAATGATTGGAATCGGGACATCCCTACTAATAATACAAATACCTGAAGTTATAGTCATAGTAATTATAGTCACTTACACCACCATGCAATGAAAACACCTGTATTTGATCAAACGTAAGATGAAGATCTGAAATGCCATACTGTGGAACATTCCTGGAAAAATAAAAATCGCCATGAGACAAGTAGTTAAGTAGTATTAAAAGATGTATCTTTATTAAGAAGTACCTCCAATGACAAACAAGTTTTAATTTGTAACTTACTGCCTTGGACTAAACAGCAGAGTCCAGAGTGTTGCCATGGTTTCTGACCCCCAGTGTAGTGGTGGGGTCACATTTCTAACCCCTCTCACCGCTGGGCCCCTCACCCCCCACAGTCCTGTGCAGCTGACCCTCACAGCAGCTCTGAGCCTTCAAGAGACAGACACAAATCACTTTTTGGTGGTGGTGGGAGAGAAGTGCTGCAGGTGACTCCACCAGGCCAAGTTACAGGTCAAATCTGTGTTTCATGCAATACTGTGGAACAGAGGTCTTCAACAGGGGGGTCGCAACCCCTAGGGGGGTCGCGGAGGTACTGCAGGGGGGTCGCGAAATCTTTTGATTTCACTTTAAAATAATATAATTTTATATTTTAATATTTTTAAAAACAATATATTTTTTCATTTTTCCCCAATCAATTTCTCCCTTGTCCCTCCACCCTCTTTGATGTCTTAAAGGGATATGCCACCCTCAGGTCAAACTTGGGCCTCTCCCCACAGTCCAGAGACTAAAATAAGTGGTGGAAAGCGTTTTTCTGGTGACCCAGCCATTGTCCAGGTCTGTCAGCACTGACCGCCGCGGTATCTGCAGCTACTCCGCGTTAGACTGGAGTCTAACGGCGCCAGAGAAAGATTTCGGCCAAAAGGAATTAATTTGCTCGATGCGTTTCCCAATTACTTTCTGTGTAGTGCGCATTCATATCGAGTGCAAATAAATGTGCAAATCAACACGGAGAGCTTGACTTGGTCATTTTGGGTGGGAACTATTTTTCAGTGCGGAAAAACACAGCCGAAGCACACATCACGCTGACAGGGGAATCCCTGTTACGCACCAGGAAGGGAGTTCCCCTGTTACGCAGCGTGGTGTGTGCTTCGGCTGTGTTTTTCCGCACTGAAAAATAGTTCCCACCCAAAATGACCAAGTCAAGCTCTCCGTGTTGATTTGTACATTTATTTGCACTCGATATGAATGCGCACTACACAGAAAGTAATTGGGAAAAGCATCGAGCAAATTAATTCCTTTTGGCCGAAATCTTTCTCTGGCGACGTTAGACTCCAGTCTAACGCGGAGTAGCTGCAGCTGCGCACGGCGGTCAGTGCTGACAGACTCGGACAATGGCTGGGTCACCAGAAAAACGCTTTCCATCACTTATTTTAGTCTCTGGACTGTGGGGAGATGCCCAAGTTTGACCTGGGGGTGGCATATCCCTTTAAAATGAAAAAGATATGTTATGTACAACTCATCAGGGTCAGACATCTCACTGAAGTGGGAATTCACAGATGGCTTGGGGGGTTCACTGTCCCCTGTATGTTCATGTATGTTCACAGTTTAACTTGATGTGTTATGATCAAAGCTTAACTTGATTTGTGTTAATTGTTCATTATTTGAATAGCTCTGTATTTGAGCAGGATGTATGTGTAAATGGCAGAAGCACAGCCACTCTCTCCCTTGCACTTGTTTTTTGGTTGAATCAGTGAACGATCTTAATAGGCCTGTGTTATATGCAAGTTGTGTTTAAAAATTGCAGTAGCACATCCACCCTGTAGGGCCTAACCGACCCATCTTTAAAATTAAAAAACATGAAAATACAGTATTAACCTGTGTATTATTTTCTTGTATTGGATGTACCATAACAGAGCAATGTTTATACATGACACTAAGCTCAATTTAATATAAAACACAATTCTATGCCGTATATATAGTAGGGGGTCCCTGGCCCAGTTCGCCATCTGTTTGGGGGTCCCTGGCCTGAAAAACGTTGAAGACCCCTGCTGTGGAACATTACAGACAAAGCAAAGAACAGGACCCCACTCACCCACTACAGGAACACTTCACCCCTCTGCCCTCAGGACGGAGGTACAGGGCGATCAGGTGCAGGAGGGCCCGATTTGGCAGAAGCCTGATCCCTTCAGCCATCACATTTTTGAACAACAACAACAGGCCCCGTTGAGTGTGCCGTAACGCTTATTTAATGTCTTTGTGTTTGTTGTGTTGTTGCTGTGTGTGTCAAACAGGCTCTGTGTGCGTGAAAATGAATTTCCCCTTGGTAACAATAAAGTCTAAAGTCTAAAGCATAACATCTCCATGGAGACAAGCAAGAAAAGTTGCATCATGTGCTTTTAACCCTAGAAAATAGAGAAGGAAAAAAAAGCCCAAATCAATTAATCTAAACTAGAATGCTTGAAGGTTTGACACTTGCATTGATTTTCAGGCATTTGTTAGTTTTAAACAGGGGAAGACTTTGGTTAAATGTAGAAATGCAAATGAGATGTAAGCAGTGCCCAGTAGGACATGTGGAAGAAAGCTTTGAGATGTTACTAACAAATATGCTGAACTACATTATTAGGGTCAGATGTGGGTAGTACTGAGTTAGATTTACTCAGCTACATATTCTCAAGAAATATTTATAGATAATGTGCAACATTAGTATGAAATTATTTGAACATTTGTGCACTGCTCCTTCAGATATGATGTAGTTTCACTGTATTACATTGTTTAAATATAAGGGAACAGTGAATTACAATGAGTCTATCCATGGATATTAGAGCAGTAGCTGATGGCCAGAGGCACGCAAAGAACAGGCTCAAACAATCTGTTAGTGAACTTTTAGTAAACCAAAAGAGAAATGTCTAGTTCTGTATTTAGAACATTTTAAATCACAATATTCATTTAAAATGATTAAAGTTAAGTCCTCTGACTTACAGAACTGCAGTGTAGTGTAGAAATAATATCACTCTTTGAAGCAACATTATTCTTACTTGAGTAAAAATTTTGGCACCTCTATTCTTCTCTGATGATAGTATAGTAGTTCTACGGCAGGAGTGTTCAAACTTTTTCATGGACCACGTGTAGTGGTATAGACTGGTGCTTTCTCATTCAAAAACATTTGTTTTCTGAGGCTTTGAAGTGCCACCACAACTTCATTCAGTGTCAGAGCCTTAAAGGAAAAGTTACGTTTTTTTTACAATCTGAGCTTTCTTTCGGCAATAAAACAAGTAGTTTTACTCACCCATAGAAGTTTGGTGTCAATTGGAGCAGTATCGCAGAAGTTATGTTGGAGCCGTTCTGTTCTACTAATGATCCCGTATCCGTTAGCGTGAGTGCTCGGGGCACTGCTTTGCGGTCTCCAAATAACACAAACTTTAGCACTTTTCAAATCACAGAAGATCGCTGTGTCAGGGTAGACTTTTAGTAGATTCCAAAACGGCCTGAAACCCGATATCGCAACAGAAAAGTAAAGTTCAGAGCGGTGTTAGCTTCTTTTGGACTAGTGGTGTTTACAAAACAGCTGAGTTCACGCATGCGCACTGTCCTCTCTGATGACGTCATCAAATGAAACTATAGCTGCATATCGGGTTTCAGGCCGTTTTGGAATCCACTAAAAGTCTACCCTGACACAGCGATCTTCTGTGATTTGAAAAGTGCTAAAGTTTGTGTTATTTGGAGAGCACAAAGTAATGCCCCGAGCATATGATACGAGCACCATGTTAACGGATACGGGATAATTAGTAGAACAGAACGGCTCCAACATAACTACTGCGATACCACTCCAATTGACACCAAACTGCTATGGGTGAGTAAAACTACTTGTTTTATTGCCGAAAAAAGGCTCAGATTGTTAAAAAAAAAAACGTTACTTTTCCTTTAATATCAAGCCTGCCTCACATCACAATGGTTGTTTTGGTTACATTGGTTAGTTTTTATATAGTTATAGTAGAGGATGATGGAAAGCTGACAGTAAAAACTACTCCCTAGGATTATTCAATTTATCAGAAAGTCTGAGGGCCAAGAAAAATTGTCTTAAGTGAGCGTGTGAGCGCGCCTAGTCTCAGGGTGTGGCACATGTGACACCAGAGATTAGACTGGCACCAGCACTGCCAGGTCTTTACCTTATATGGACTGTTGGTTGTTACTGTATGAAGAGTCATGGTGCAAATACATGTTTAGTGAGTGTCGTTTTGTAACGTTCACAGTGAGAGGCTGTTGTCATCAGGACACTGGAATAGTTAGGTTTAATATAAAGTATTTCAAAGGAAAGGAACAACATTTTTGTTTTATATAATTTTTTTTTATTTAATTTTGTAGTTTGAAGCTGTACAAAACAAAAAGCTAGAGAATGGGGAGAATATGTTCTGCCGTCTCAGCAGAAGAGGAAATTCACTTAGTAAAAATGTCAAATGTTTTTTCCAATTTTTAGGTACATACTTTACTTGTAATTTTACTTTAAAACTGTACTGAAAAGTAAAATGTATATACGAGTATCTTTATGGTTAAGGGGTTATTTTTAGCAATTCTTCACCAATAGAACTACACACAGTTACTTCAATACTTTTACTGCATTTCTCATGTTATACATAGCAGAGGTGGTGTTATAGTTATAGGTACAGTCAGTATGGACGACAATCTGACCCTGACTATGCCACTGCTCATATGTACACAGAGGGTGGGCAGGAGTAGCAGTGGTCAGTTCAAACACACACATATGTACTGAGTCATGTTATCATCTCAATACTGAGAACATGTGCACCTGTGCCCCAAAATCCATATGTTTACTTCAAAGATGAACAGTGCTCTGCCCACAGGAGTCCAGTTAGCTGTTTTGTTGTTGTTGTTATTTGATCTCATCAGACTTCAGAAGCTAAGCCAGGCCTGGGTCGTACTTGGACAGCGAAAAACAGGTTCCACAATGGGGAGCCAGTGTCAAAACATTGTTGTTGTGTCCTTAGGCAAGACACTTCACACACGTTCCATTTTGAGAAAGTGTGTGTGAATGATGGTGATGGTCGAGAGGCCGATGGTGCAGATTGGAAGCCACACTTTGTCAGTCTGCCCCAGGGCAGCTGTGACTACAATAATAGCTTATATCACCAAGTGTGGAGTGAATGAATAATGCTCTGTAAAGCACTTCTGGGTGTCTTGGGGTTATATAACTGCAATGATTTATTAATCAGTTAATAAAAAAAATTATTAATTACACTGTTCATAGGTACAGAGAGGTAAGGCCATCTTTTCCACGTTAATTCCACCTGTCACTCATTAACATAGACACAGCACACAAGGTCAGATCAGCAGTCCATATGGACCTATAATGAAAAAATTCTTTTGGATATTGAATATATTTTATTTTTTATTTTATACCTGGTTTATGGTTCATTTCTCTGTAATTACTGTGCCTGTCCATATGAAACACTTGAGTGAAATGTCTTCTGAGTCAGCATAAATGAAGTGTCAAATATTTTCAGAATAGCTTGAAAAGTGGTACCACCCCTCAAACACAAACACATGATTCTTGTCGCTTGTTTGACTTTACAATTATTCGTTTATTAGGTAAGAGCGAACAACGCGTTTCGCTTCTACAGCGCCATCAGGTTCGCCCAAGTAGTGCCGGGAAGCACAGGATTTGAGCTGCTTTTTGTAAATAATTATTTGTAAATATGGCTTGTGTGGTGTGTAAATAGTGTTAATATATTCATATATACATATACATTTTCTTCAGCTTATCCGGGGCAGGGTCGCGGGGGCAACAGTCTAAGCAGGGACGCCCAGACCTCCTTCACACTTCCTCCAACTCCTCCGGGGGGACCCCAAGGCGTTCCCAGGCCAGCCGGGACACATAGACCCTCCAGTGCATCCTGGGTCTTCCCCGGGGCCTCCTCCCGGTGGGACATGCCTGGAACACCTCCCGAGGGAGGTATTTCCCAAGCCGTATTCAAACCCTCCTTTCTTACTTAGCTGTAAGATTGTGTCCAGTGCTTCGCTCTCACGCCTACATCCTAAAACCTGATGCAATGTGGAGTAGTTTCAGATGCAAGGTAATAGCACTCAAGGGTGAGTGACTTAGCACGGAGAGTAAAAGGAAGGGAGACATGTTAATACATTGTTTTCAAAAGGGAAAAAGGTAACATGGGGATCTATGTAATGTGTTAACAATTATTACCCCATAGTAAATCTCCCATAGAGTTATAGAGGCCCATGCCATCCATCTGAAATCATGACATCATCAAATTCTAGAAAGTCAACAGCATAACAGGATCACTGAGAACCACCAAAACATCCATATCAGGAACTGCCAGAAGAATATGAAAATCAAATGCATTGTGTAAAAGGCCATAAACTCTCACTTATCGAAAAGCTCAATGAGGCCAAACCACTGAATATTATAGTGAGCGCAGAGGAGTGCTTCCCGAGTGAAAGTGCAACTGATTGGTCCATTTGTTCCGTCCTGGCTGCTCTTAAAGTTACACAGGAACAGGAAATGTAGTATTGTTCATGAGTACCGATCACGCAGATGACTTTTCCAAATGTTCATCATTAAGCATCAGGTTCTGGCAAACACGTGTCTGCTTCCTCCTGGCCCTACAGCATTGCCACCTACAGGCCAGCACAGATACTGAACCACCTTTTAGGTGAACACTGATGGTAACTGCAAGCATCAACTTATAGTAAATACAGTAAGATAAGAAAGGATAAGATAAGAAAAGATAAGACTTTATTGATCTCACAAGGAGAAATTCACTTGACACATTAGCTACATGCAGTTTAGTACAAAAGAAAGTTGGAACAAAAAAGTGCATGCAGAAAAGATAAGTAATAATAATAAAATAAATAAATAATAGAATGAGACTATATAGTGGAGTTATACAATCTGATAGCAATGGAGATGAAGGCTCTGCGGTAGCGCTCCTTCTTGCACTGAGGTAAGCTCAAGTCTCACGCATTGAGAGTGTGACACACGCAATTCGACGTGTTCACGCTCACACGCCACACATGGCAGTTCTCACGCTGATTTTTTTTTTTTTTTGTGCCCAGAAAATCGGTCTGTGTGGCTCAGTTTATGCAGGCACCGCGCGTTTTCAGCGAAAAAAAACTCTCCCCCTCCTCCCCATCCCGCTCCCCGGAAAAAAATCAGCCAATCAGAAAATAGATTGTTCTGTTGTTGGGCAGACTGTAGAGTGTACTTTCAGCTGCTAAGCGCACACTGCGGTGATGATAAAACAAACTGAGAACCATAAGGTAATAACTTCATTTATATAAGTTATAAGTTTATATTAGTTGCTTTGTAGTTTAAGTTTGCTCTTTAGACAAGCATTGAGAGAGACAATTCGACGCGTTCACACGCTCACACGGCAGTTCTCACGCAATTCAAGCCCCTCCCCCCTCGGGAAAAATTGTTCATCCCCCCCACACACTATACTACAGTAACACACTACAGCCACACACTATACTACAGTAACACACTACAGCCACACACTATACTACAGTAACACACTACAGCCACACACTATACTAAAGTAACACACTACAGCCACACACTATACTACAGTAACACACTACAGCCACACACTATACTACAGTAACACACTACAGCCACACACTATACTACAGTAACACACTACAGCCACACACTATACTACAGTAACACACTACAGCCACACACTATACTACAGTAACACACTACAGCCACACTCTATACTACAGTAACACACTACAGCCACACACTATGCTACAGTAACACACTACAGCCACACACTATACTACAGTAACACACTACAGCCACACACTATACTACAGTAACACACTACAGCCACACACTATACTACAGTAACAAACTACAGCCACACACTATGCTACAGTAACACACTACAGCCACACACTATACTACAGTAACACACTACAGCCACACACTATACTACAGTAACACACTACAGCCACACACTATACTACAGTAACACACTACAGCCACACACTATACTACAGTAACACACTACAGCCACACACTATACTACAGTAACACACTACAGCCACACACTATACTACAGTAACACACTACAGCCACACACTATACTACAGTAACACACTACAGCCACACACTATACTACAGTAACACACTACAGCCACACACTATACTACAGTAACACACTACAGCCACACACTATACTACAGTAACACACTACAGCCACACACTATACTACAGTAACACACTACAGCCACACACTATACTACAGTAGCACACTACAGCCACACACTATACTACAGTAACACACTACAGCCACACACTATACTAGAGTAACACACTACAGCCACACACTATACTACAGTAACACACTACAGCCACACACTATACTACAGTAACACACTACAGCCACACACTATACTACAGTAACAAACTACAGCCACACACTATGCTACAGTAACACACTACAGCCACACACTATACTACAGTAACACACTACAGCCACACACTATACTACAGTAACACACTACAGCCACACACTATACTACAGTAACACACTACAGCCACACACTATAGAATAGAATGCCTTTTATTGTCACGATACACATGTACAATTTACACTATACACACATGCAACAACTCACTCTCCAATGCAGCCATGTACTTGGTATATTTGCAACATAGTATAAGAGAGTATAAAAGAAAGAATACAATAAATAAATAAGCACATATGTACTACAGCAAGACATAAAAAAATAGAAGATGGCGGTGGCGTGAGGTATTCAGTACTGATTATATACACAGAGGTCAAGTTTATATACAGGGTGTTTGGAGTGAAGCCTGACATTCCTGAGGAAATATGGAGGAGGATGCACAGAGGATGCCGCGCTGGAGTGAGAGCGAAACAGAGGAGAAGGAAATTCAAGCCTGCGGTTCTGTCAGTTCTGATGGGGAATGTAAGGACACTGGGAAATAAGATGGACAAACTGTGTGTCTCAGCAGTATCATGTGCTTCAGGCTTTGGCAAAAGAAGACATTAAATTTGTCAACTGGACAAAAGTTTATTTGGTTGAATACGTTTCGCAGCTCATCCAAGCTGGTTCTTCAGTTCTGTTCTGGACAGTGAAGGCAGTGTCCACCAGCATCTGAACAGAACTGAAGAAGCATCTTGGATATCTGCCTGAAGGGGGCACAAACTACAATGAAATTACTCTGAGACTACCACGTCTATTTGTTTACAGTTTCTGTTAGGTAGGCCTATTAAATATGCAATGGGAGTGGAGTGTGGGGTCCTGTTGGCATAGCCATTCAGGGCTATAATGGATGTTTTCACACTTCTGGACCTGACCTGGCTGCCCTATTGTTTTCTTTGTTTTGATTTAGGTTTGAGGATAGAGTTATGGGAGACACATTATGTCTAAGACTTCCATTTCTGTTCAATGAAGGATTATTTTTCTTGACAAAAATAGCCTCTTTAACTCCCCGTTCAACCCAGTTCTTTTCTCTGGCTAAGATCTGTACCTCACTGTCCTCAAAGGAGTGGCCCGTGGCTTTTAGGTGGAGTACGGCAGACTGAGGTCCAATCTGGCTCTCTCGTCTGTGTTGGTACATCCTCTTGTGAAGTGGCTGTTTTGTTTCTCCAGTGTAGTGCTCACTGCAGTCTTCACTACACTGAATGGAGTAGACCACATTGCTTTGTTTGTGGCTCAGTGTTTTGTTCTTTGGGTGGACCAGTTTCTGTCTTAAAGTGTTTAAAGCTTGCCAGTAGTAATGTAGCCTGCTTGTTGTACTATTTTGTCATAGTAGTAGTAGTATTTATTAGAGATTTCTAGGAGGACTGTATACGTGCACTGGTATACTTCATCCAGAACAATACTCCGATGAAAGAGTAGAAACAGACACAGGAATGTATTTTTGGAGCTTTAATGTCCTGCCTTTAATCCTTTTAGCTGGTATCTACAACAACAATTTGAATCAGATTATTAACTGAAAATTACACAGATATAATCAGTCTAGTGATAACAGTAATCAGTCTATTAATAACAGTTTACATTAACAATAACCCAAAATATGCAAATTAATCAAGTTAATTAAAGGAAAAGTAACGTTTTTTACAATTTGAGCCTTATTTCGGTAATAAAACAAGTTGTTTTACTCACCCATAGCACTTTGGTGTCATATGGAGGATTTCCGGAGATGTTTTAGATTAGCGTTAGGCTAACGCCGTTAGCCTAACACGACTTATAGCCATAGCTCGGGGCATTCCCCGAGCATGTAATATGCCCCGTGCGGGCTCCAAATAACACAAACTTTAGCACTTTTCAAATCATAGAAGCTCGATGTCTTTAGTCTACGATTTCATTTGAATCAAAAGTGGCCTGTAATCCAAGATTTATCCATAGTTTACAGCTTTGCGTTCCATGTTTGGGTCCCGGGAGCTGAGAGCACACCCGCGCATGCGCACTGGCGTCCTCATCTACTCGAAACTATGGCTAAATCTCGGATTACAGGCCACTTTTGACCAAACGAAATCGTAGACTAAAGACATCGAGCTTCTATGATTTGAAAAGTGCTAAAGTTTGTGTTATTTGGAGCCTGCACGGGGCATATTACATGCTCGGGGAATGCCCCGAGCTATGGCTATAAGTCGCGCTAGGCTAATGGCGTTAGCCTAACGCTAATCTAAAACATCTCCGGAAATGCTCCATATGACACCAAAGTGATATGGGTGAGTAAAACAACTGGTTTTATTACCGAAATAAGGCTCAAATTGTAAAAAAAAACGTTACTTTTCCTTTAAGTTAATTATTATCAGAATCACCTCTAAAAGTCAAACGGTTAAAGAATAATCAAATAAATATTCCCAACCCACCTCTGTCACAGACACAGACACAAAACACGACAAACCGAAGCCACAAGCAAGGCCAGAAAATAAGGACCCCTGAGCTGCCTGCAAGTGCCTGACCAAATAAATTTACAACAGTAGTATTAGCGGTAATACAAATGTTGTCATAGTTCCACATGTGCCTCTGATCTGACAATACTGTACGTCTATGGTCAGATCAAGTGCTGAGCCCCTGTCCTCTCTGTGTCTCTTCAGTGTTCCAGGATGTCCATGTGATGATCTTCATAGGCTTCGGGTTTCTCATGACATTCCTGAAGAAGTACGGCTTCAGCAGTGTGGGCGTGAACCTGCTGCTGGCTGCCTTTGGTCTGCAGTGGGGTCTGCTCATGCAGGGGCTGTGGCATATGGATGACGGCAAGATCAAGATCAACATCTTCAAGTAAGAAGCCCTTCCTCTGACCAGAGCTCCTGCAAGAGATTAAGAGCATCTGACACGATTTCATGTTTTTAAAGGACCCATATGACGCTAGTTTTTAAAAAAAATCTATGTTATAATCCTGTTTCCTCATCACAAACATGCCTGGAGTTGTGTCTCCTCTGCTCCTCTGACCATCTCTTCTGCATCCTCTGACCCTCTGTGTCTCTGTTCCTCTGCTCATTTCCTCTGACCCTCTCCTGCTCCTCTAACCTTGTCTTCTGATCCTCTGACCCCCTCCTCTTCTCCTCTGACCGTGTTCTCTGCTTCTCTGAACCTCTTCTTTGTTCCTCTGATCCTCTCCTCTGCTCCTCTTGCTCAGGATCATAAACGCAGACTTCAGCACAGCCACAGTCCTGATCTCATTTGGAGCAGTCCTGGGTAAGACCAGCCCAGTGCAACTCCTCATCATGACCATCCTGGAGATCACCATCTTCGGCATCAATGAACACCTGGTGGCCAATGTCCTGCAGGTCAAATGCACACACAGAACCACATCCACATACATTTACACCCACTGCCCTGCAGGTCAGACACACGCACAACCACATACTGTCCTGCAGGTCAGGGGGTGGTGGTGGTGGAGAGCCACTGGTAGCTCCTGAGCTACAGGTTGGAGACCTCTGTACTACACAAACTGCTGAACTGAGCAGCGAGGGAAGTGGAGGGGTGTGGTCTGAACATATGAGGTACAGTGTGATTGGTCTAACAGGTATCCACATGCCAAACTCCGCCCCTGCAGACAGGTGTTTGGATGTAATCAGGGCAGTCCTGTGTGATGTCACCGACTACAGGGAATTGCAGACACCATTGAAGGCAGCAAACACTTTAGATTTTGGTGTTTTTGACCAGAAAGCTGCAAATGTACCTAGTTTGGAGTCAAACCAAAAATCATTAGAAACGATAGATCATGCAATTAAAACACCATATACTCATTTTAATAGCAAAAAAGTGGATTTAGTTCCACTTTAGTTCCACTTCCTGAATCCTCGGATTCAGGAAGAGCAGTATGGTTTTCGTCGTGGCCGCGGATCACTGGACCAGCTCTATACTCTCCATGCAGTGCTCGAGTGTTCATGGAAGTTTGCCCTACTAGTCCACACGTACTTTGTGGACCTGGAGAAGGCATGCAACCGTGTTCCTTGTGGGGTGCTGCGGGGAGTGCTCTGGGAGTATGGGGTCTGGGGCTCTTTGCTAAGAGCAGGAGCTGCAGGGCAGCAGGAGCTGTGTTCGCATTGCCGGTAGTAAGTCGGACCTGTTTTCAGTGCATGTTGGACTCCACCAGGGCTGCCCTTTGTTACCGGTTCTGTTCATTGTATTTATGGACAGAATTTCTAGGCGCAGTCAGGGGCCGGAAGGGGTCCGGTTTGGGGACCATAGGATCTCATCTCTGCTGTTTGCAGATGATGCTGTCCTGATGGCTTCATCAGACCAGGACCTCCAGCGTGCACTGTGGCGGTTTGCAGCCGAGTGTGAAGTGGCAGGGATAAGGATTAGCTCCTCCAAATCTGAGGCCGTCTCCATGTGGGTGGAGAGTTCAAGTAACCCGGGATCGGAGAATGGAGCAAGAGATTGACAGGTGGATTGGTGCAGTGTTGGCAGTGATGTGGTCGCTGTTCTGGACTGTTGTGGTGAAGAAGGAACTAAGCCGAAAGGCAAAGCTCACAGTTTAGCGGTCAGTCTATGTTCCTACCCTCACTTATGGTCATTGAAGAGGCTAATCTTTGACTTTGTTTTCTCCTTGGAAAAATGTAACCCTAACCCTAATCTTCACAGAAAAAAGATTACTAATGAGCCTGTCTTATGCATTTACAACTTGATGTTGTTGCAGCACAGTAAAGCGACTGTGTTGCTTCAGCCATCCTTTTCTTTACTTTCAACAAGTTCAAGAACAGCATTTCTTCACGTGAAGAATTACATGAGAATACAACAGATAAGCAGTAGTGCACCCCAAATGTGCAAAACATGTATCAAATTTCTTTCTTTTAAATCAAACATATAAAATCATGTACTGAAATATCTTACATTACCTTTTAAATCAAAACATAAATTAATCATTATGTAAACCTTATAAAATAGCACTTACAGTCATGAGCTTTGGGTAATGACAGAAAGGATAAGATTCCGGATACAAGCAGCCGCAATGAATTTCCTCCACAAAGTGGCTGGGCACTCCCATAGAGAGAGGGTGAGGAGCTCAGTCACACGGGCTGCTGCTCCTCCACGTCGAGAGGAGCCAGCTGAAGTGGCTTGGGCATGTGTTACAGATGCCTCCTGGACACCTCCCTTGGAAGTTGTTCCGGGCATGTCCCACCGGGAGGAGGCCTCGTGGAAGACCCAGGACACGCTGGAGGGACTATGTCTCCCTGCTGGCCTGGGAATGCCTTGGGCTCCCCCCGGAGGAGCTGGAGGAAGTGTCCGGGGTGAAGGAAGTCTGGGAGTCCCTGCTTAGACTGATGCCCCCGGATAAGCGGAAGAAAATGGATGGATGGATGATGAAACATGTAGTGATAACGTTGTGTCTGATGATGTCACATGTTTGACCCTCCAGGCGAATGACGTGGGTGCGTCCATGATCATCCATGCATTTGGGGCCTACTTTGGTCTGGCTGTGGCTCGAGTGCTGTACAGACCAGGCCTCAGGAACGGACACGACAATGATGGTTCTGTGTACCACTCCGACATGTTCGCCATGATCGGTAAGACTGCTCATTTGCTCTCATTCTAGCCAGAAATGTTCCAAAGTTTTATAAACTGCACCCCAACATTTACAGAGCACCAAGTATTTTTTGTTGTCATTAATTATTTTTTATTTGTATTGAATAATTCCTATTACCATCCCTGGCCCTCTCTCTCCTCTTGTCCTCAGGCACTGTGTTCCTGTGGATGTTCTGGCCCAGTTTTAACTCAGCCATCGCAGACCCTGGCTTCACTCAGCTCACCGCTGTCATCAACACATACCTGTCTCTGGCAGCGTGCGTGATGTCAGCTTACGCCATCTCCAGCCTCGTGGAGCACAAGGGCAAGCTGGACATGGTTAGTCGAACATGCAAAGAATCAAAGAGTACAGGGGACTGCACACACACACACACACACACACACACACACACACACACATATATATTCAGAATTCAATATTTACTAAATATTTTTTGCCAAGTGAAGTCAGCCAATCTCGTGCTCGTATGCAAATTAGCCTAAACACTAAACACAGCAACTTGATACTGAAAACAAAATACTGCCAAAATGGATAGCAAGCGAAAGCTACAGAGTGTATCACGACTCAGTGGAATATTTATGTTCTTCCTGTGACAGAGAGATGTGCTGCTGATGGTGAGTCTGTTCTGTGCATATATCACGTTGGAGATGGTTCATGTAAAACTTTTCAGAGATTATACGCCTGCAGTAGCATAGCCCATAGTCTTTTTTACAGAGCATACAGGGGGAAATGATTTTAGATGTCAAAAGGGTTTTGGTTCCGGGTGTTTTCTTTTCTGTGGGAGACGCTCCAAATGGCTTTTTGAGTAGGCCTATTGAAGGTTACCGACCCCTGATCTAGCAAATACAATTAGACAGATACATCACTGAGCAAATAGAAACTCAATGTGAAAAAAGATACCACGTTAGATGCCACAGGCTATAGCAAGCCACACAGCACCACACACACACACACACACACACACACACACACATGTGTCCTCGTGTCCTTTAGTCTGATTGAAGCTGACCGCATTGTCAGCCCTTATAGTTTATGCAAATTAGCCATGTTTTAAGTTTCATCTATAAAACGTCAACAAACGTGCGCAAACCAAATAAATACATTTAAATATGTATTGCACCCTAAGTCTCTGTACCCAGTTATTGTCTTGGAAACCCTAGTCCTTGACAAGAGCACTGACTGAGTGTCAATACCTAACATTTATTCAGTAGTTTGCTTGCAATGTAATGCACAAAAGCATAGGCTACTGCATATTGAAAATGAATATTGCTCAACAATTTGGAGATGGGGGAACCCCCGAATATTGACGCATATTTCTCATACTGGTATTAGGTATGAAAGGATAAACCAAGGCACTGCAAAAAAGTGAATAGAATTACAATGACTTGTTACAATGAATACTGCTTAGTTGTAGTAGTCATAATAAGATATTAGTTTTTAGTTAAATCAAAATTATTATTTTTTTAATCTACATTATAATATTAAATCTGTATCTTATAATCTTGTAATCTGTATAATATTACCGTTGCCATGAAACAGATTTTGCTTTCCTGCTGGTAAGTCATGTTGTTATTATAGTCCTCCTCTCTGTCTCGCTGTCTCCCATAGGTGCACATCCAGAATGCCACCCTGGCAGGGGGAGTGGCAGTGGGCACCTGTGCGGACATGAACATCGGTCCATTTGGGGCGATGCTCATTGGCTTTGTTGCAGGAATCATCTCTACACTGGGCTTCAAGTTCCTCAGTGTGAGTGCACATTGAGTTTATTTTGTTTCATTCAATACTTTATTATTCATTTATTATTCAGTACAATATTCTCATTAACAATGATGACCTGGCCAAGACACAGCATAAAACAGCACAAGCAGAATACACTCACTCATCGATCATAACATGAAACAGTGAAACACTACATGAAACATTTGCAGATTAAATATATAAAAGTGTTAAAAGCATGTGCACTGATCCTGTAAAATACTCTGGACTGAGATTTTAAAAGACAGAGGTAAAAAATTAGGTGAGTTCTAAAGTTTGTTGTGGATGGTTCCAGTCACTTGCTGCATCTGGGCACAGGCCCATGAGCAGCTGCTGCTGGAGATCACACAGTTTCTGCAGTATACACATTCTAACATTAACGTGTCCTCCTCCCCCTCAGCCTGTGCTGGCGTCTTCCCTGGGGATTCAGGACACGTGTGGAGTGCACAACCTGCACGGGCTGCCTGGCGTACTGGGCGGGCTAGCCGGCATTGTGGCTGTGGCCCTGGGCAAGAAGGAGTGAGTCTCTTCTGCATGTTCACTTACATGTTACTTAACACTAAGTACAGTATGTTGGACAGTAATACAGGGCATCTGACTTAGTATATGTGTCTCTCTTCTCAGTGGCAGTGCGGCCATGCAGGCTGCAGCGCTGGCCTCCTCTCTGGGCTTCGCGCTGGTGGGAGGGGCCATCACAGGTGAGTTCTGGTACACTTTCACTGTGTTTGGTCTTATTAGATAATATGGTACAATCCATCCTGCTGGATGTCAGAGTCATAGTAAAGTTATATTCAAGTCTGTTTGTCATTCCTCCAGGTCTCATCATGAAGCTGCCCTTCTGGGGGCAGCCTCCAGACCAGAACTGCTTTGATGACTCTCTGTACTGGGAGGTAAGCGCTCAAATACAGTCATCTGTACTGTGTACAATGAAGGATCCAAACCCATTCTGTTGTTTACTGCATTAGGGCTGTCAGAGTACAGGATTACACATACCACATATGCATAACTGATTTGGCTTGATTTGGATTGTAGGTACCAGCTGAGGAGGAGGAGAACGAGGAGAGCCTGGCCCAAACCAACAACAAAACTGAGGCCTAAAGCTCAGTCAATAGAACATCACCAAGGCGACGCGGGTTCCAATCATGGGCAGAGTCTATTCTGATCTACTCATTTGGCACTGACACTGAGAGCAAAGTTACCACTACATATAACCACTACGCACCCCCTATGTTCAATTCTTTTACCAAAATAAGTTTAGCTTTTTTATATTCAAATTGCTTTTTTTGATTAAGGGAGTCAGAATCTGAGAAAAAAAAACAAATAGCATTTAGGACTAGGGACCTATTGTCCCCATTGTCCCCCATTATCCATGAACATCAGCCTATACGCTTTTATTTCTCTACAATTTTCATGGACATTTTCAAAAATATAGGGCTGTTTTTTACATTCTTTTGAAAAATAACTTTATCTCTCTGCATATAAACTCTCTATTTTTGTATTTTTCTAATTAACTACAAAAATCACTGCTGATAGCCTTTTATACACATTTGTTTTCATATACATAGCATTAGCAATGTTAGCATGATGTATTTTCATAACTTTTTGTATTGGACATGTGTTTTGCATCTTGCCTCACTGGAGCCTGGCCGTTTGGAGGTCTTGGTCTGGTTTAATCTTGTTCAGTCTGGTCTAGTTTAGTCCAGTCTAGCTCAGTCTGGTCTGGTTTGATCCAGTCTGGTCCAGACTGATCTAGTGTGGTCTGGGCCGGTCTGATCCAGTCTGATCTAGTCCAGTCTGGTCTGATCCAGTCTGGTCTGATCCAGTCTGGTCTGATCCAGTCTGATCTAGTCCAGTCTGGTCTGATCCAGTCCGATCCAGTCTGGTTTGATCCAGTCTGGTCTGATCCAGTCTGATCTAGTCCAGTCTGGTCTGATCCAGTCTGGTCTGATCCGATCTGGACAGGGATAGTCCGAGATGCTGCAGGACCCAAGGCTTCCACACAGCATGGCAGCTGCATGGATTTTATGTATTAGACTCAATAGATAAGATGCCTCTAGAACAGGGGTGTCAAACTCATTTTGGTCCGGGGGCCATATCCTCTTAGTTTGATCCCAAAGGGGCAGGATCAGAAAACTCATGCTATATATACCCCAAAAATAGCAATAAGTCCAAATATTTATGCAGAGAAACACAAGAAGTCTTTTTTATTTGATTAACTCTTTCTTTTAGAAAATATTATAAAATTATAAACAACCTGAAACTTTAAGAAAAATGCAGTTTCAACACAAGCAGACAGGTTTCCCATTCACCTCCATGAACAAATAAGAGTTAGTCCATTCTTCTTGGAAAATCCTGCACTCGGCGTCCACTTTTCTCATTTTTGACATTTTTCTGATCAGAGTGTCATAGTCAAAACGATGGTCCTGAGACACGGCCACGCACAGAGGTGCTGGAGATGCCATTATGCTAAACTGCGCATAAAAAAAGGCACAGAAAATTACCAATATTTTAATAGAAAATTAAAATATAATTAAAATATTTTAATAGAAATTTTAAATATAATTAAAATATTTTAATAGAAAATCAGCCGAGGGCCAGATTAAAGGTCTTGGAGGGCCGGATCTGGCCCCCGGGCCGCATGTTTGACACCCCTGCTCTAGAACTTTAGGACTTGTTCCAATGGTATAAATATGTATAATACATGTTTCCTCTAAACTAAATCCTGTCACTGATGGAGTATGGAAGATAAATAAATTTCTCATTTTGAATTTTTTTAAACTCTGAAAAAACATATTTGAAAAAATATATAGCCTGTGCTGTGTGTGTAAATAATAAAAATAAATAAATAAATAAATAAATAAATAAATAAATAAATAAATAAATAAATATATATATATATATATATATATATATATATATATATATATATATATATATATATATATATATATATATATATATATATATATATATATATATATATATATATATATATATATATATATATATGCTGGCAGGGAAAGCATACATGGAGCGGGACAACCAAGTGGCGGGCATAGTGTACAGAAACATCTGTGCAGAGTACAGACTGACAGAATGGTGATGGCGAACCAACCAGACATAGTGGTGGTGGATAAGAAATAGAACAAAGTTTGCAATACCAAGTGATGGTAACATCAGGAAAAAGGAACAAGAGAAATACCAGGGGCTCAAGGAAGAGCTGGAGAAGGCCTGGAAGGTGAAGGCATCAGTGGTGCCCGTGGTGATCAGAGCACTCGGGGCTGTAACCCCCAAACTGGAGGAGTGGCTACAACAGATCCCAGGAAAAACATCAGACATCTCAGTCCAGAAAAGTGCAGTACTAGGAACAGCAAAGATACTGTGCAGAACTCTCAAGCTCCCAGGCCTGAGAGTGAGAGACCAACTACCGTGTATATATATATTATGCCTCAAAACGAGCAAGCGAAGCGACGAACTTGTTTGGCTCGTTTGGCAGGGAGGTGGAGCTGTCGGCAGTCTGTGGCGTTGGCTTGTAGTCCGTTATGGTCTGTATGCCCTGCCACAGACTCCGCGTGTCTCTGCAGTCGTTAAAGGTCCCATGGCATGAAATTTTCACTTTCTGAGGTTTTTGAACGTTAATGTGAGCTCCCCTACCCTGTTTAGCCCCCCCCATGGTTAAAAGTTGCGAAATGTCTAAACTGAGCATTTGCGATCCTTTTCTGCGTTACAAAAAATCGGAGCTCAAACGGGCGATTTTGAACAAGGCACCTTATTGACGTCAGATCGAAAAAGAAATGCAAATGCAGTTCCACCCCCGTCTGTCTGTACTCAGCGTCTCTGTAAATCACGCCCAGAGAGTTTGGACTGCGAATGCGCTAGGCAATGCGAAATGCGTTTTTTTATTTGCCTGGAGGCACGTCCGAGTGTTTCTAGGCTCGGAAGTCCTTTATCTGAGCCTCTGGACCTTTGAACAGCAGTGGTTTAATTTTATTTTCTGTGGAAATGTGTTTATTTTTCAATGGAACGCTTCAAATCTCTCCCCCGTGCAAAAACAAGGAAATGGATCAGCTGTGAGCTACAGCGGAGAGCGGAGCGTTTGGCCAAGCCCCCACCCTCTACTATTGGCCAGCTCTTTTCTCCTCATTTGCATTCAAGCAACAACGCCCATTATGACCTGTTCTGAGGGAGAAAAATTACTCTTTCTCATCTTATCTCTGTTTCTCATGCACTGAGTGTTGATTTTGAAGAAGGATTCATTTACAGTATTAGGGAACCGTTAAGGAGACATATAAAAGCATCAAGAAGTACCATGTCATGGGATCTTTAAAGGGATATGCCACCCCCAGGTCAAATTTGGGCATCTCCCCACAGTCCAGAGACTAAAATAAGTGGTGGAAAGCGTTTTCCTGCTCACCCAGCCATTGTCCGAGTCTGTCGCCACTGACCGCCGCGGTATCTGGTGCTCCTCCGCCTTAGACTGGAGTCTAACGTAGCCAGAGAAAGATTTCGGCCAAAAGGAATTAATTTGCTCGATGCGTTTCCCAATTACTTTGTGTGTAGTGCGCATTCATATCGAGTGCAAATAAATGTGCAAATCAACACGAAGAGCTTGACTTGGTCATTTTGGGTGGGAACTATTTTCCAGTGCGGAAGAATACAGCCGAATCACGCAGCACGCTACCAGGGGAATCCCAGTTACGCACCGGGAAGGGAGTTCCCCTGTTGCACAACGTGGTGCGTGATACGGCTGTATTCTTACGCACTGGAAAATAGTTCCCACCCAAAATGACCAAGGCAAGCTCTCCGTGTTGATTTGCACATTTATTTGCACTCGATATGAATGCGCACTACACACAAAGTAATTGGGAAACGCATCGAGCAAATTAATTCCTTTTGGCCGAAATCTTTCTCTGGCTACGTTAGACTCCAGTCTAAGGTGGAGGAGCACCAGATACCGCGGCGGTCAGTGGCGACAGACTCGGACAATGGCTGGGTGAGCAGGAAAACGCTTTCCACCACTTATTTTAGTCTCTGGACTGTGGGGAGATGCCCAAATTTGACCTGGGGGTGGCATATCCCTTTAAAGTGCTGTGCTATCTTCCTAGAGTATTGTCTCTTAGCCTCTCTGATGCCACGTGACAGGTTTGCCCTTGCTGTTCTTAGGCCCACCTCATCTCCAACTCTGGAGGCAGCGTTCCTTACCCTCAGCAGCCTGTAGACCTCCCCTGTGAGCCATGGCTTTTGGTTGGCCCGAACAGTGACATCATGAATGCATTTTGAGACGTAGGCAATGACCGTCTCTGTATATTCCAGTATGTGGGCAAATCCTTAGCTCGGGGTGTTCTCCTTTGATTGGCTTCGAGGCGCCCTGATTCTCTGTCTGTACAGGGGGTCCTCGGGTTACGACGTTGATCCGTTCTTAAGACGCGTCGTAACCCGAATTTCGTCGTAAGCCGTATTTTGCCTTTGATCTTCCAACCAAAGCACCAATAACCTTTCCATCTCAATAATTAGACCACTACGCTGCTTGGTTATCACTGCCGCTTTCATAGGAGCAGATCAGAGCTCACATCAGGTACTTCTGCCCACATTGGGCACGCACACGAGGCCGTCTTCTCCGCCCTACAACCACAACAGAGCGTATTCTTCCTCCATGCGCCGCGCGCCGTTCGCGTTTGTTTACATCTCTTACCACGCTAAACCGCGTAAGAAGGAATGACGCGTAATATGTACATATTTTTTTTAATGGGGGCGCGTTCGTAACCACGAAACGTCGTAACCCGAGACCGTCGTAACCCGAGGACCCCCTGTAATTGGCTTATACTCTGTTTTTGTAATAAATAGTATTCACACTAGCAGAGCCTGGTTTATGGATTCTTCCTATAACATCCCACCTGGGAAACCCAAGCAGCCACAGGTGAGAAACGACACTAACAGTAGGAAGAGGTTCAATTTGTCAACTGGACAAAGTTTGTTTGGTCGAAAAAGTTTTGCCGCTCATCCGAGGTGCTTCGTCAGTTCTGGTTAGAGTGCTGAAGGACATTATTCTGAAACTATCTCACCTATTTGTTTTTGAGTTTCTTGTTTCTTTGAGTTTCTTCTTTGAGTTTTTTTACGCCAGAGAAATTGGAAAAACAAAAGACAGAAACTCAAAAACAAATAGGTGAGATAGTTTCAGAATAATTTCATTGTAGTTAGCTCCTCCCTGCAGCGAGATATAAGCAGTGTCCTTCAGCACTCTAACCAGAACTGATGAAGCCACTCGGATGAGCGGTGAAACGTTTTCGACCAAACAAACTTTGTTCAGTTGACAAATTGAATTTCTCCTTTTGCCAGTAGGAAGAGGGAGAAAATAAAGAGGTCAAATCTGCCAACTATAATTCTATTTTATTTTATTTCATATTAATAAAACTGAAATAAACAAAGGTGCAGTGTGTGTGTGTGTGTGTGTGTGTGTGTGTGTGTGTGTGTGTGTGTGTGTGTGTGTGTGTGTGTGTGTGTGTGTGTGTGTGTGAGAGAGAGAGAGAGAGAGAGAGAACAGCAGAGGGCGCTACACTCCTCCTGTGGGTGCCCGATGTGGGCGGAAGTACCCGATGTGGGCTCTGAGTGTTCTGCACATGCGCACAATGACGTATAATGACGTATCATGACGTATCAGGAAGAAGGAGGGTTTATCTGCCCGATTCTGGCTTTTTTAAAAATTATTATTTATTTTATTTATGACAGACACGTATTTTGACAATGAAGGCAATTTTCGGCATGATAGATAGATAGATAGATAGATAGATAGATAAAGATAAAAAAATGTAATAAATAAATAAATAATAAATAAATCATACATCAAAAATAAAAATAAATATGTAAATAAATACTCAAATAAATAAATTAATGTATTATATTATGTATTAAAAATACATAATATATAAAAAAAATAAATAAATAAGAAATTAAAAGTGAGTCTAAGAACTTTTTGAGGCAACTGTAGAACCTTAAAAAAAAAAGTTTTTGTTAGGTTGTTAACTTCACGTTGCCTGGAAGAATCCATGACTCATCGCTGTACCAGCGAGTGAGTCTGGTAACGTTTGATCCACAGAATGCGCTGCGGTTGCGCGTAGACAGACAGCTAAGTGAACCAATCAGAGATTGCGCCATCTTGATTCAAAACTGAGGCGGAACTTCCGCTGCCTAAGAGTGACTTTGCGGGCAAAGGCGGGTGCACTGACGTCACCATCTTTGAACGAATCAGAATCGCGGAGTCGGTTTGGAACCGGAGGAGCGAGAGTGGATGGAGAGTGTCCAAATGGTATCGCGGTGTATAGGAAATACAGAGAGATATCATTTGGCTGGCCAGGTAAAACTTCACGTGGATTTAACACCAAAATGTCTCCGACGTCCGTTGTTCCTCATGTTACAACATGAGGAATAAAAATAAAATTAACAAAATGCAAATGCTAAGGTGTTAATTTACATCCAAATAGAAAATAATAATAATAATAATAATAATAATAATAATAATAATAATAATAATAATAATAATAATAATAATAATAATAATAATAATAATAATAATAAAATGTATAAAAAAAGATAGATAAAGATACAAAAAGATAGATTAAAAAAAGATAGATAAATCACACGAGACAAACACCAAACTGCACATGCGCGAACACAAAGCCCACATCAGGTACTTCCGCCCACATCGGGTACCGACACCTCCTCCTCCTCCTCTTGTCGTGCTGCGGTGCATGCTGGGATACAACATGTCTGCCGCTGCTGTGGAGTTGTGAGCTCAACACGTCGGGTTATTTCTCTCATCTGTCCTGTCCCCCACACCCGTCCCGCACAGGGCCGAGCCGTGTCCCGCCTGTCCCCGTCTGTGTGCCGCCTGTGCCGCTGTGGACATGGTGAGTGCTCCGCTGGAGGCGTGGGGCTCGGGTCTGGCTCAAAATAACACGTTAGCTCGTAGCATTAGCCTCATTCAGAGCTAGTGATGAACAGTCAGATTGATAGACAAACTTCTTCTCTTGGAATGATTGCGTAGTTCCCTCTAAACGCGCTGTAAACACGCCGCTGCGCTGTTTCCTTTCCTGAGTTGCAGAGGCTGCACTAGCACTGGCTCATGATGGCAGCACACAGCACATATGAGCTTCAGGTGTTGGGTTTAAGTAGTGAGAGTTCCTATCAGTCTTTAGGGGTTTATTTACTAGTTTTAGGATTTAGCAACCCAGCCCCACGGTGTGGTTCATTCTGCTCTCTGATGAAAACAACGAACAAATCACTTTTAGCCTACATAATGATACTATCACGATGCATCACAATACTTGAATTATTGCAATGCATTGCAATATATTCGACATACTTCAGTGAAAATGTACAAAAAAAAAAGAGGATAACTTAAATATCAGTGGCTGTGTATCTGGGTAGTGTCTTCAATTGATACATAACTCTGAGCAACTCAATTCATAACTGAATTTATTGAATAACAAAAACAAATAAACCAAACCAATAACAAAAAAAGTGCATAGGATTTTTTTTCTAAAACAAAAAGTGATGCCATTTTAGAGGTAGTTACCATCATAACAAACAGTGTTGGGAGTAACTCGTTACAAAAGTAATTAATTACTGTAATGCATTACTTTTTGGTGTAATGCAGTAATGTAACGCATTACAGGGAAGAAAATTGGTAATATATTACTCGTTACAATGCCAGTAACGCACATTACAATGCATTTTTAACCTGCTTTGTTTTTGTGGGTTTTGCGTTTCCTTCATACAAAGTTCGTGGATCATCGCGAGATCAGTATGGAGATAATTTTGTCTCATAAAGATTTGTATAAATAAAAAAAGATATATATAAATACATTTATAAATATTCAAACACAAAATACAAATACAAAAACGCAACATACAAATAAATGATAGAATGTATATAAATACACAGGCATTTGTAAATATATTTTCGAGATTTGAAAACAAATGTAGTTGACTTTCTATATGGAGTCTGCATTTGTGGATCCATTTTTTGCTTTCGTGTCGATGACGCAATTGTGAGACAGTCCTAGCACAAACCACGATTTGTATTAATAAAAAAAGATGTATATAAATACATTTATAAATATTCAAACACAAAATACAAATACAAAAACACGACATACAAATAATTGATAGAATGTATATAAATACACAGGCATTTGTAAATATATTTTCGAGATTTATAAATATATTTTCGAGATTTGAAAACTTTCTATATGGAGTCTGCATTTGTGGATCCATTTATTGCTTTCGTGTCGATGACGTAATTGTGAGACAGTTCTACCGCAAACCACGATTCGCAAATAAATGTCACCGGATTTGAATACAAATAGCCTTCACTGGACATCCAGCAGATGGCAGTGTTGAGCAGCTTGCGTACCTGGTCAGGTGGTGAGGGCTGGTGCTCAGAGGCGTACGTACTCAGTCAGTTCGGCACTGTTAGCGGTGCCCTGAGTTTTGCCCAAAATGATATCCAGGTCGCTTTCCACACGACTTTCCACTCGAGCGAGGGCCCACTGTAGTCTCATTTACAAAAGAGCAACTATGATAAAAGGAGAAATTCACTCATTCACGCATCTAAAGAGCAACTACCGACAAGCTGCTCAACACTGCCATCTGCTGGATGTCCAGTGAAGGCTATTTGTATTCAAATCCGGTGACATTTATTTGCGAATCGTGGTTTGCGGTAGAACTGTCTCACAATTACGTCATCGACACGAAAGCAATAAATGGATCCACAAATGCAGACTCCAATACATTTGTTTTCAAATCTCAAATATATTTATAAATCTCGAAAATATATTTACAAATGCCTGTGTATTTATATACATTCTATCAATTATTTGTATGTTGCGTTTCTGTATTTGTATTTTGTGTTTGAATATTTATAAATGTATTTATATTTATATATATCTTTTTTTATTTATACAAATCTTTATGAGACAAAATTATCTCCATAGATCAGCTACTGAATCTGATAAGTCCGCACAGAACATTACATTTCATACAAAGTTCCGCGAGATCAGCTAGTGATATAAAAGTCTGCGCAGACCATTCCATTTCCTTTTACTTCGTCTCGAACTGGCAGACTGACAAAGGATGACAGAACCAGAAGAATCGGATAGTGCTAGCTCCTTTTCAAGATGGCCATACGCCTACTACTTTCACTTCGTTCAAAATAAGGACTCCAAGAACATTTTAGTTAAATGCACAAATGTGTGTGAATCCCAAACCTCTTTCCACGTCGAAATGCAGTACAAGCAATTTGACGAAGCACTTGCAGAGGTGCCATAGCACCACGAAATTATGGATGGCAGGTGAAAGTCATGACACATGAGAGATTTGCACTGTAGATGCCAAATCCTTATTTCCAGTCATTTTGGCGAGAGTAACTAAAGTAATGCAAAAGTAGTGTAATGCCTTACTTTTTATTTAGAGTAATATTGTAATGTAAGGCATTACTTTAAATGACAGTAACAAGTAATAAGTAGTGCATTACAGTTTTTGAGTAACTTGCCCAACACTGATAACAAACAATACCCTTTCATAAAGAAAAAAGTGCATAGGATTTATTTAAAAAAACAAACTAATAATTTATTTATTTATTTATTAATATGAAATATTAAATGGTTAAATATAGGGATGTCAACAATTAATCGATTAACGATTAATTGTCGATTAAGACGTTAGTCGAACAAAATGCATTAATTGTAATTAACCGCGTGATCACGAAACAAGGCAACCGCGCACCGCGCTGCGCTCGACTCACAGCCGGCCGCAGGCACCAACGACACTGCTCAGCAGCCCCGGGTGTACGCGCGAGGTGAGATCGAACCGCGGCGCCCAGGAATGCGCCGCAACGTGCCGCTGTTGGTCCCGTGCGGCCGGTCCGGGGCTCGGGCCCTGAGTCCCGCGCGGCTGGCCCGCGGCCCGGGCCCCGAGCCACAAACCAGCCGCACGAAACCAGCAGCGGCACGCAGCGGCCCAATCCTGGTTCAGTCCAGGTCCAGACCTGGTTTAGTTCTGGTCTAGACCTGGTCCAGTCCACGTTTAGTCCTGGTCTAGTCTCTTAGCCAATCAGGACAGAACACAATGTTACACTATAAAAAAATGTTACACTATTAAAAAAAAAAAAAAAAATCCGCGAACCGCGATAGAGCGAGGGATTACTGTATTTTGTTATTCAGCATCAATACATTTGTCTGCTTTTTACTAAGGAATAATTAATTGAGGAATATACAATATAATAATACTATGATATATTTTTGACTCAGTGTTATGTTACTATAGCTTATATTCTTAAAGACCCTATTGAAACACTAAAATTCAGGTGAAAAACGCCGCTTATCAGTTAATCGTTAATCGATCGATAAGGTCAATCAACTATCAATTAATTAATTAATCGATAATTTGCATCCCTAGTTAAATATTAAGTTATTAATTAATAATAATCCATTTTTGGCATCAAGAATCGATGCAGTATATTGTGAAAGTTAGTATCGTTAGTATCATGACGATTATTTTGCACACCCTTACATAATGTAGGGCCAATAGAATTACAATTTAACCATATTAGCATGCTTTTGTTATTGACAGAAGTTGAAAGTGCTTTCTTTTTTCATTTCTTTTCTCATTTTTATTTTCTAATTGTAAAATTGTACTGTGCTTTGTTCCACAGTCGTCTTCTGATAGGAGAGTGTCCAGCAGCTCCAGATCCGAGAACAGCCACACTTCCAGAAACAGGAGTGAGTCTGGGTTTCTCTGTCGGGACACACACAGTAGCACATCAAAGCACAGTAACAGTCTGAAACTACACACACAACAGAGAATCAGAATCCAGGAGAAAGGGTGTAACTATTCCTTGCCTGACTGGTGTTTCTGAAAAACTACAGAAGATTTTCAGACATGAAATCCCAGTCTATTTCAAACCCACAAACACTTTGACAGAAACTGGTCCACCCAAAGGACAAAACACCGAGCCACAAACAAAGCAATGTGGTCTACTCCATTCACTGTAGTGAAGACTGCAGTGAGCGCTACACTGGAGAAACAAAACAGCCACTTCACAAAAGGATGTACCAACACAGACAAGAGAGCCAGAGTGGACCTCAGTCTCTCCACCTAAAAGCACTCCAGTGGCCTACAGTGAGGTACAGATCTTGGCCAGAGAAAAGAACTGGTTTGAGAAGGGAGTTAAAGAGGCTATTTTTGTCAAGAAAGAGAATCCTTCCTTGAACAGAAATGGAGGTCTCAGACATCATTTGTGTCCCATTTATAAGTCTATCCTTAAACCTAAATCAAAACAAACAAAGAAAACAATAAGGCTAGCCAATCAGGTCCACATGTGGGAAAACATCCATTATGGCTATGCTAACAAGACCCCATACCCCACTCCCATTGCATATTTAATAGGCCTACCTAACTAACAGAAACTGTAAATGAAGGAACGAACAAGGTGTGGTAGTCTCAGATATAAGGCAGTGGCCACCAGTGTCTGACCAGAACTGAAGAAGCAGCTTGGATGAGCTGTGAAACATTTGATAAAATAAACTTTTGTCCAGTTGACAAATTGAATTTCTCCTTTTGCCATGGATTCTACCCGGATGACTGAGGGATTCTACACACGCTATACACACTTATTAGAACAAGCCCTGAGTCATCACCAGTTGTGGGGCTGCAAGATGAATCCTAATACAAATCACCATTTTAAATTTCGAAATTGTAAAGGCTTGAAGTACCCATATTACACTTTTTTCTGATCTATGTTGTTTCTTTATCAGAACATATCTGGAGTTGTATTTTGTTTCATTCACACCTCATTAACATACAAATTGCATATTGAGTCTCCATGCATCTTCACTAGAAGCATTTGGATCATTTCAGACCTGGAATTGCCAATCTCTACTGAATTGAAGGTTAAAGGGATATGCCACCCCCAGGTCAAATTTGGGCATCTCCCCACAGTCCAGAGACTAAAACAAGTGATGAAAAGCGTTTTCCTGGTCACCCAGCCATTGTCCAGGTCTGTCAGCACTGACCGCCGCGGGCAGCTGCAGCTACTCCGCGTTAGACTGGAGGCAACGGCGCCAGAGAAAGATTTCGGCCAAAAGGAATTCATTTGCTTGATGCTTTTCCCAATTACTTTCTGTGTAGTGCGCATTCATATCGAGTGCAAATAAATGTGCAAATCAACACGGAGAAAGAAAGCCGAAGCACACAGCACGCAGCGTAACAGCGGAACTCCCTTCCTGGTGCGTAAACAGGGATTCCCCTGTCCGCGTGGTGCGTGCTTCGTCTGTCTTTTTCCGCACTGAAAAATAGTTCCCACCCAAAATGACCAAGGCAAGTTCTCCGTGTTGATTTGCACATTTATTTGCACTCGATATGAATGCGCACTACACAGAAAGTAATTGGGAAAAGCATCGAGCAAATTAATTCCTTTTGGCCGAAATCTTTCTCTAGCGCCGTTGCCTCCAGTCTAACGCGGAGGAGCAGCAGCTGCGCGCGGCGGTCAGTGCTGACAGACTCGGACAATGGCTGGGTGACCAGGAAAACGCTTTTCATCACTTGTTTTAGTCTCTGGACTGTGGGGAGATGCCCAAATTTGACCTGGGGGTGGCATATCCCTTTAAAGGAGTAGTAACATTTTTTACTGAACCGTATTTCGTTAATAAAACAACGTGAGCAACTCACCCACAGCACTTTGGTGTCATTTGGAGCATGTCCAGAGAATTTATAGTTTAGCGATATCCGTAACGTGAGTGCTTAGGACAGGGATGGGCAAACGTTTTGACTCGTGGGCCACAAAGGGTTCTAAAATTTAACTGAAGGGCCGGACCAGGAGCAGGTGGATTTAGTGTTTTGGTAAAAACACTAAAAATAACATGGGGTATGTAGAAAACATGTGCTTTATTTCAATTAAAAATTAACAAAAGCATTACAATAAAATGTCCATCGTTCAAGAAAAAATTTATTCATAAAATACAGCTTTTTTTTTAAATTACTAACAGTTACTATTTTAAAGCACTGAAAGTTCTGTTCTCCTTCAGGTTCTTTCGTTCTTTCGTTGACTGCTTGCTAGCATAGTTAGCATGTTTTGTGGCAAAGTGACGGCTGATATTATATTCTTTAAAAACCGCTACAATCTCGTGGCATATCAGGCATACAGCAGCTGATAAGTATTCGGTGAAAAAATATTTACTTGTCCACTCCTTATTAAACACTCGACATTCTCTGTCCACTTTTCTTTTCGTAGCTCCGCTCATCTTTACAGGAGGGCTGAGGGGTCAAAGAGTAAAGCACAAACGTGGAGCAAAACGCCGAACCTCAACAAAGGTCAATGTATCTAGTGCACCAGCTGTTGGAAAACGCCAGAATTGCAGGGAAATTAAAACAATAAAACATTAACAAGGTTTATTAATATAATTTCTTCAAGTTTGGTAGGCCGGATTAAGAAGCTTAACGGGCCCTATATGGCCCCCAGGCCGTAGTTTGCCCATGCCTGGCTTAGGACATATGGTTGCAGTCACCAAAAAACACAAACTTTAGCACTTTTCAAATCACAGAAGCTCAATGTGTCACTGTACAATTTTGCTTGGTCAAAAGCGGCCTGAACTTCTATTACACCACGGTTCATCATGGTACGAATATCCTCCAGAGTTGACAGACACAGATTTCTGTTATCATCACCCAGACGTTCATCTTCTGGCCGCAAATCCCACTCGAGACAGCAAAGGCATACTTCCTCTGTTGCCATCGACGTACAATGTCCACATAAATACCACCAGGTACTGTCTTTTAGTCGGGCCGTCACTTGCTCTTCTCTGGTGCGCTCCTCCTCAAACTGTCTCCGCTTCCTTCTTTCTCCTCATCCATATACTCAAGCTCAAAACGGTAGGGACGGCCATCATACTCAAATAACTCCTCTTCAGTCTCAAAGTCTGAATCTTCAGCCATGTCTCACTTGCAACAGAAAAGTTCAGAGCGTTGTTTATCTGCGAATCAGCTGTGAATGCGCGCATGCACACTGTCCTCCATGATGGCGTAATCTAATGAAACTATCGCTGGGTATCGGGTTTCAGGCCGCTTTTGCCAAGCGAAAATGTACAGTGACACATTGAGCTTCTGTGCTTTGAGAAGTGCTAAAGTTTGTGTTATTTGGTGACCACAACCATATGAGCATATGAACAAGTATTGATTGAACACCACATTGTTAATTTGATTTTTGCATGTTTATAATCTAATGTAGCCTTTGCTGGCAGACCTTTGTGTCAGATGCCCTCCCTGTGTTTCCATGGAGTCTTATTCTGTGTAAAAGCTGCTAACCCTGTACTTCAAACTAGGGATGCACGATATATCGGCATTAACATCGGTATCGGCCGATATCGCCCAAATTTAACATATCGGTATCGGCCTGATGTGTAAAAGTGGGCCGATATTAACGACCGATATTTGTCAGTACAGTAAATCCCTCGAATTAACGTTTTCTCACATTTCTCTCTCGTTTAAACACTCAAACTTTCGTAGATTTTCAACAAAATGTATTAATAGTGGGGGGGAGTGTGCGCGCGGACACGCGGGCTCATCCTGCTCAAATCCGTGATAGCGCAGCATGACCAGCGCGGGGCTGCGAGCACGAGACCCGTGCCCAAACCGTGCCTCCTCTAGACCAGGTCTAAACCAGGATTAAACCACTGCGGGCTCTTGCATGCGTTCGTTCATGTCGAGGTACGGTCCCGAGGAGGAGGCACATCCCCTCCTCTCGGGACCGCGTTGCTGCTAGCCTGAGCCGTGACTCAAAAACACGACTAAGAGCAAATCAGGCAGGAAAAGAACAGGTGGAGATCGTTTACAGAGGGATCCATACGCCGGCTGCATTTCCACAAACTCACTCGCCTCTGTTCGGTTGTAAAGGCTCAGGGTACACCGGTGAAGCTGCTGCTGCTAATAGCAGAGCTAGCACGAAACCAGGAACAGAGCCAAACGCGGTGGTTTAATCCTGGTTTAGACCTGGTCTAGTCCTGGTTTGGCCCACCCTCCCCCCGCGTCCCCCCATCTATAACATCAATCGGCAAAGGTTAAAGCTTAAAAAAAAGTTACACTATAAAAAAATAAATAAAAAAAATCAGGAGTCAAAACACATTTTGAAAATAAAACATATACAAACATGTCCTGAAATGTCGCTGTGTATCAGATGCCCTCCCTGATCTGCAGTGTGTGTTGTGTTTCAGATGGAGAGAAGGGGAAGCGTAGACGCAGCAGGAGTCGGTCATCCTCTTCCTCGTGTAGCTCCTCTTCGTCACACTCATCTCACTCCTCCTGCTCTGCACCCTCATCCAGCCGCAGCAGCTCTAGCAGTCCTGGTCAGTGAATAACATAAGCCCACCATACTTCACCAAGGACACTTCGCAATCTCTAGACTCAAGACTCGATACTGATTCTGATTATCATAAAATAATAGCCAATAGAATGTGATTTTTAGGCTTGTACCGATACTGATATTATCCACTATCGGCCCGATACCAGATGCCACTACGCATACTTATCAGTGTGAGTCGAGAGCTGATACCAAGAGCTGATATCAGCCTTTATAGTCTGAGTCTTATTTGACGCTCCCAGCTCTGAGCAGAAAGGAGTTTAGCACATAAACTGCTGTGTACATTAAAGGAGAATTAACATTTTTTACAATCTGAGCCTTATTTCGGTAATAAAACAAGTTGTTTTACTCAATCATAGCACTTTGGTGTCATTCGGAGCATTTTTAGAGATTTCGGAGATGTTTTAGTTTAGAGATCTCCGTAACGTGACTTCTCGGGGCGTATGTTTGCGGTCTCCAAATAACACAAACTTTAGCACTTTTCAAATCATAGAAGCTCAATGTCTTAGTCTACACTTTCATTTGAGTTAAAAGTGGCCCGTAATCCGAGATTTATTCATAATTTACAGCTTTGCATTTCATGTTTGGGTCCCGAGAGCTGAGAGCGAAATAAGCTGTGACTCCGCACATGCGCACTGGCCTCCTCATCTACTCGAAACTATGGCTAAATCTCGGATTAGAGGCCACTTTTGACTCAAACGAAAGTGTACACCAAGACATTGAGCTTCTATAGTTTGAAAAGTGCTAAAGTTTGTGTTATTTGAAGACCGCAAACATATGCCCCGAGAACTCACGTTACGGAGATCGCTAAACTAAAACATCTCTGGAAGTGCTCCATATGACACCAAAGTGCTATGGGTGAGTAAAACAACTTGTTTTATTACCGAAATAAGGCTCAGATTGTAAAAAACGTTAATTCTCCTTTAAGCTCAGCTTTGATCACAAGTGACTGTCACATGAACTGTGGGACTATTTCAGACTTTTGAAGTCTGTAAAGACATAATAAATATTAAAAGGTACTTCTGTAAATTGGAATTATACCTAACTACAAAGAACAGCCCCTCAAAGAAGTATTCCAGTGAAAAGAAGGCTATACTATAAAGAAAATTATATACAGTGGTACCTCACCTTATGAAATAAATTCGTTCCAGAAGTGGTTTCGTAACGTGAATTTTTCGTAAGTTGAGTAGTATTTCAATGGAAAAAGCCTGATTCACAAAAAGCTCTCTCAAAGATTTCAGCTGTCAGTCTCCACTGTGAGGAACATAGTGAGGACATGGAATGCCACAGGCACAGTTCTTGTTAAGACCAGAAGTGTCAGGCCGAGAAAAATATCAGAGGCAAAGACGAAGGATGATCAGAATGGTCAAAAACAACCCTCAGACCACCTCCAAAGATCTGCAAGGTCGTCTTGCTGCAGATGGTGTCACTGTGCATAGGTCACGAATACAGCTCAATTTGCACAAGGAAAGGCTGTACGGGAGAGTGATGCGGAAGAAGCCTTTTGTTCACAGAGGATTAGATGCCACAAACTCGCTTGAGGTATGCAAAAGCACATTTGGACAAGCCAGCTTCATTTTGGAATAAGGTGCTGTGGACTGATGAAACAAAAATTTTGTTATTTGGTCATAATAAGAAACAATATGCATGGCGGCAAAAGAACACAGCATTTCAAGAAAAACACTTGCTACCAACAGTAAAATTTGGTGGAGGTTCCATCCTGCTGTGGGGCTGTGTGGCCAGTGCCAGTACTGGGAATCTTGTTAAAGTTGAGGGCCGCATGGATTCCACTCAGTATCAGTGGATTCTTGAGAATAATGTTAAACAATCTGTCACAAAGTTGAATTTACACTGGGGCTGGATATTTCAACAAGACAAAGACCCAAAACACTGCTCAAATTCTACTCAGGCATTCATGCAGAGGAACAAGTACAATGTTCTGGAACGGCCATCCCAGTCCCCAGACTTGAATATCATTGAAAATCTGTGGGGTGATTTGAAGCAGGCTGTCCATGTTCGGCAAACATCAAATCTCACTGAACTAGAGATGTTTTGTAAGAAGGAATGGTCCAATATACCTTCATCCAGGATCCAGACACTCATTAGAGGCTATAGGAAGCGTCTCTAGAGGCTGCAAAAGGAGGCTCTACTAAATATTGATATTTTTCTGTCAAGGTGCCCAAATTTATGCACCAGTCTAAATTTGTTTTGATGCATATTGCACATTGGTTACACCACTGTTAAACCTAATTTCACTGCTGAAATATTACTGTGTCCAGTACTTAGTAATTAGATAATAGTAATTTGATAGATCAAAATGACGTTGTGGACCCAAACACCCAATGAAATAATATAAATGAAAATAATGGCAATTGTCAAGGGTGCCCAGACTTTTTCATACAACTTTATAATAATGAAATATTTAATTTGATTTAATAATATGGTTAATTAAAAAGGAACGAACCCCTGTAAAAAAATAATGTCTGATATCAGTATTGGTACTCCATATCAGCAAGTACACAAAATTAAGTACTGGTATTTGTTTTGGAAAAAGTGCTATCGTTCCATCCATAGGGAATTTCAACATTAACTAGTAGTACTTTCTTTTCTATTCCCATGGGTCTTATATCTGTGTAATCCCTCAGTGGTCCACGTAGGTTCCATAGCGGTCCATGGGCGTATACTTGCGGGCGACAAATCCGATAACTCAATGAAAAGAAGTCAGGTGCAGGTGGGTCCCATCATAGCCTCGCCCAAAGCTTGTTCTGTAGCTCTGATGAACAAACGAGGGAACAGGACTTGTGTATTTGCATGTGTTACCTGCACAAAGAGGAAAACTTTAGACCTTATGCAATTAACGCCAAATGAAAACAGCAAGAGACGAGAAAAATGCGCATGGTGTCCTGTGCACATGGAGCAGACATGTTATATAGTTTTATAGCTACCCGTTGGAACTACACAAACATTGCTCCAACATGAACAAAACGGGTCATGAATCATACAGGCCAACACAGTGCAAAGATGAGGCACCTCACCTGCATGGATACATCCAGAGCACGTACATGCTGCGTCAGCTGCTCCTTGCTCCATGATCCAGGTGCTTTAGTCCCAAAATCCATTAAAAGCTTCTACTATATGTAAAGGAAGTGTAATTTTGACATATTACGCAAACATGTCAACATGCCCATGTTCACAAGCAGATACGACGGCTAGCTGTAGTGGCAGGGTCAGGTCCCAACATTTGAACCCATTTCTTCGGTTGGGTTGAATTTTATCTTGGGTCAGGTGGAGCGGGTCAGAAAAAAGCCTGTGCATCACTAGCGTATACAAGTCTATGTGCTTTTATACTTGTTAAGAAGTGACTTTATTGATCTTACACAGGAGAAATTCTTCTCTGCATTTAACCCATCCTGTTATTAGGAGCAGTGGGCAGCACATTACTGTGCCCGGGGACCATCTCCATGATCTTCTTGCTTCAGTTTGGTCAGGACCTCAGCTGGAGGATTTTACCTATGGTGCATGTTTTGGGTTGATGGGGGAAACCGGAGTGCCTGGACACCCAGACACGGGGAGAACATGCAAACTCCAAACACAAACTCTGATACAGCTCAAGATCGTTCTAAAGCTATTCAGGAAAGGTTCATTTTTGTCCTTTGAATGGGACTTTTTTACTATCAGTACCTGCTCAAATGAGTACCTAGTTTCAATACTAGTTTTAGAAATGATTAATATCTGATTTTCAATACTTTTGACAACCCTAGTATGAAGTTGTTTCTGTCCTATTACCACACATTACTTTGCAGTAAAGTAAGGTCTTACCTGTACCATTTGTCCCTGTGCTTGTGTGATTTGGCCGTAGACTCACGGAGTCAGTCCAGAAAAGAGGCGAAGAAGCGAAAGAAGGAGAAGGAGAAACCTAAAAAGGTACCCTTGTTCAGATATAAGGTGCATGTAACAAAGCCAGATGCCCTGAAACCTCTGTCCTTCTACAGAAAACTAAAAAAGACAAGAAGCACAAGCGCAAAAAGGAGAAGAGATCCAAGGACGACGAGGGTGGGCCTGTGCAGATCTCAAAGGTGTGTCATATTAGTTGCAGTAGTTGCAGTTATTCTTCATTTATCTTATGCATTTTGAGCATCCTAATTAGTCACCAAGATGAGTTTATATATTAGTGAAAATATTCCTTCAGCCCAAGTGAAGGTGCACCTTAAAGGGATATGCCACCCCCAGGTCAAATTTGGGCATCTCCCCACAGTCCAGAGACTAAAATAAGTGGTGGAAAGCGTTTTCCTGCTCACCCAGCCATTGTCCGAGTCTGTCGCCACTGACCGCCGCGGTATCTGCAGCTCCTCCGCCTTAGACTGGAGTCTAACGTCGCCAGAGAAAGATTTCGGCCAAAAGGAATTAATTTGCTCAATGCGTTTCCCAATTACTTTCTGTGTAGTGCGCATTCATATCGAGTGCAAATAAATGTGCAAATCAACACGGAGAGCTTGACTTGGTCATTTTGGGTGGGAACTATTTTCCAGTGCGGAAGAATACAGTCGAATCACGCAGCACGCTGCCAGGGGAATCCCAGTTACGCGGGAAGGGAGTTCCCCTGTTGCACAACGTGGTGTGTGATTCGACTGTATTCTTCCGCACTGGAAAATAGTTCCCACCCAAAATGACCAAGTCAAGCTCTCCGTGTTGATTTGCACATTTATTTGCACTCGATGATACCGCGGCGGTCAGTGGCGACAGACTCGGACAATGGCTGGGTGAGCAGGAAAACGCTTTCCACCACTTATTTTAGTCTCTGGACTGTGGGGAGATGCCCAAATTTGACCTGGGGGTGGCATATCCCTTTAAGCCTATAAGCTTAAAGCCTGAACACGGTGAAGTGTATCATTAGTAGTAGAGCTGGGCGGTATGACCAAAAATTTATATCACAGTATTTTTCAAAATTTTACCGTTGTCACAGTATTTGACGCCATTTTCTTTTTTTCATGCATGACTAGGTGTTAACCCGATTTCCTAATAATTTAGACAATAATTACTGCAGTAAATTCCACTTGGTAAAACATATCTGGGTCCAGTGGTTTAATCATCTCCTTGAAGCACCTTTCTCAACAGGACTAAGTGGTACCATGTCTTTGGTGAAGTGGATAGTAATAACGTGGGTAATATCGTTCCACCATTTGCTTTTCTTGTCGTAGGCGGTCCCCTTAGCAAACACGTCTTTGAGTGACATCTGCGTCACATTTTGTGTTGCAGTGCCAACTTGAACGTTACGATCTTAGTTTCATGCATTCTTCATATTCCAGGACATGTTTGTGACGGAGGTGGTGAAGCAAATTGGTTGTGTTGCCTCCTGCGGCTACAACTTTAGCCCGACAACATTTACAGAATACGGTTGTTTGATCAGTGCCAGATTTTTTTTAAAGCCGAAGTACTTCCACACAACTGACACGGCTCCTGTTTTCGGTATAAGTTCCTCTGTTTCTAACAACAATGTCCATGTTGTTCACAGCTCAACACACACTGTAGCCGTGTCCCAATTCGAGGGTTATTGATCCGTGTGCAGAATTTGCGTGGTGCGTACTGTTAGTGTTAGCGTTAGCCGCGTGTCTGGGCTCCGTGGGCTGGACCTGTCCCATTTCGTCAACGGCCTTGCGGTCCGCAGAGGCTAGTTCGAGGGGTGCAGCTTTTGCAGCCTTCGGAGAGGCTGAAAAAATACACAAAAAAGTAGTGGAGGCTGCAGCCCTCGAATTGGGACACGGCTTACGCTACCACTGCTCTCATGCCACTGCAAAACAGTCCCTCGGCGCAACGTTCCGCCGGTCTGTGTTCCCGACGTTTTGTACACACACACTCACCGGTATTGTGGTATATGAAAAATTCATATCATTAAAAAAAACACACCGGTACTTGGTATGAACCGGTATACCGCCCAGCCCTAATTAGTAGCTTTAGATTTTGAGCAGATACTTTTTGTGTTATTTAAGTGTTATGAAGCTTTTTGCTTTACTCCTTCACACCTTCTCTCTTATCCAGTATCTCAAAGACCGAACAAAAGGCAGCAAGTACAGCATGATCTCAGGGAAGAAGATCAAGATGAAGGTGAAAAAGTCCAAAAAGGACAAGCAGGTGAGTGTGCAGTCTGCTGTAGTAGGGCTGGGTGCAATGACCAAAAAATAAAATCTTGATACACTCTGGACTATTCCGATTTGAGTTTATTATAATGGAAGTTAGAGCAGGGGCTGTGCATCTTTTAAACAGGGGGCGCTCTTTACATTTTTATTCTTATCACATGCTATTATGGTTACTGGTTACATAATATCCCTGCTTTCAAGTAAAAGTTAGGAGTAAACTTGTTTCATAAGCCTTGATTTCACAATTTGTGTCCAACCATGGCAATTCAGGACACATCTTGTCCCAGAGGCATTTTGAGTTATTCAGATTATGAAAGTGTAGATTCTAAGCTTTCCAGTGATGCTTTACACATGAAAATCTGACCATATTTGAAGAAGTTGTCGCTATTTGAAAGCATAAGCAGATAAGGGGTGAAATCAGCCCCGAAAGTTTTCTCACAACTTGCCTCATTTGCATGACATTAAGCTAAGCCCTCCCCCATCACTCACTATCTGTGGTGTTAATGTCCAGGTAGGTCAGAATCATTCAATCATTTAATAATACACAGGATAATATGTTAAGTCAAAATTGAATAGACTACCAAGATTCAAGATTGTTTTTTGTCGTATGCAGGATCAACACAAGGTCAATAATGAAATTAAATACTTAAAGGAAAATTAACGTTTTTTACAATCTGAGCCTTCTTTCAGCAATAAAACAAGTAGTTTTACTCACCCATAGCAGTTTGGTGTCAATTGGAGCAGTATCGCAGAACTTATGTTGAGCCGTTCTGTTCTACTAATGATCCCGTATCCGTTAGCGTGAGTGCTCGGGGCATTACTTTGCGGTGTCCAAATAACACAAACTTTAGCACTTTTCAAATCACAGAAGATCGCTGTGTCAGGGTAGACTTTTAGTAGATTCCAAAACGGCCTGAAACCCGATATCGCAACAGAAAAGTAAAGTTCAGAGCGGTGTTAGCTTCTTTCGGACTAGCGGTGTTTACAAAACAGCTGAGTTCACGCATGCGCACTGTCCTCTCTGATGACATCATCAAATGAAACTATAGCTGGATATCGGGTTTCAGGCCGTTTTGGAATCCACTAAAAGTCTACCCTGACACAGCGATCTTCTGTGATTTGAAAAGTGCTAAAGTTTGTGTTATTTGGACACCGCATATTACATGCTCGGGGAATGCCCCGAGCTATGGCTATAAGTCACGCTAACGGATACGGGATCATTAGTAGAACAGAACGGCTACAACATAAGTTCTGCGATACTGCTCCAATTGACACCAAACTGCTATGGGTGAGTAAAACTACTTGTTTTATTGCCGAAAGAAGGCTCAGATTGTAAAAAAAGAAACGTTAATTTTCCTTTAAGATCAAGAAGAACCATTGACTCACCAAGATAGTCAGGAAGTACTAATAGCATAGCAAAGTAACCAATATAATAAAAAAAAAAGTAATAAAATATGTAATAAGATACCAAGGTACAGGTAGGATTAAATAGGGTATTTAAGGAGTAAGGAGTATTTCACAGGAGGTAATACTGCTCAAATGAATTTCATATTGCACATAATATAGCATAGTATAATATACTCTGCTTTAAATAAATAAATAACAATAAATAAATACATGACATATATCTTAGTACTATTACCTATAAATAAACTTTTGGTCACATCAAAATGGACTTTAATAACAATTGAATAATTTCATTAAGCTAGCTTTAATTCCAAAAATAAAGTGCACTTTCAAAGTTCTATTAAATAAATCAATTAGTATTGGCATTGCAGCCTAATTCATTCAAAAAAAAAAGTTATAAAAAGAAAACATTGAAGTTTCAAATGCGCGTCCCATAAGAACTTCCATTCAAACCCTCATGGCTAAATAAGCGCCGAGTTAAAAAAAAGTTACCAAAGTGCCGAAACGGGTCAAATTGAATCCAAATAAAGTATTACTCTACCGCTATAGCCTATGGCAAAATGTTCGGCTATAAACAAAAATAGAGTGGAAATTAACCTAAAGAGACTGTTCGTGGTCGCGCTCACTGCATTTGTTTCAATGCTAGCGTTAGCTTTAGCTTAGCCGCATTGTGAATGGAGATCCGCGGCGCCACAATATGATCGCCACACGAAAGCTGAATTAGTATTTAAACATGTCCTAAAGTCTATAAAGTAAACGTGTTCTTAAAAAGGGTTTAGCCTTGGTTTAGTCCCGGGTTTAGCCTTGGTTTAGTCCTGCAGTGAGCAGCCGCACAGCGCGGTCCCGCACAGAGCACAGCGCAATATGATCGCCACACGAAAGCTGAATTAGTATTTAAACATGTCCTAAAGTCTATAAAGTAAATGTGTTCCTGCAAACATCATCACTTGTCTTGTTGTTTGACTTGTAGTCCGTGGGTCGCATATCCGCGCTCTTTCGCCAGTAAAGTATCCGATCGCACTCTGTACATGAGCTCCTTCCTTCTTTGTAGCATTTGCAGTCAAAGTTAAGGATTTTTAAGTTACGGATGCAAATGCAGCCTATGAAATCCAGCTACATATTCAGGAGCTGCGCACAGCTGATAGGCGAAAAAAGTAAACAAGAGCGCAAATGTCACGTGATTGTCCGCAGCAGCAGGATGGTAATTTAGACACACCTCGATTCTTTCTGAAAAATAAACCAATTTCACACACAAAAAGTATGCTTTTTAAGCAGTCAATGCTGTTATCTGAAACATGTAGTGGGTTCTTCATGATCTCAACTAGCACATTCTGCAAAAAAACGAAAATCACAAATTTTGAAAAAAAAATACAAAAATCTCGTTATCTCAGATTCCCTAATGCCGAGTTGCAGACTGAAAAGCCGTGGTGCGTCACATTTAGCAAATTTTCTAAATCTTTATTTAAAAAAAACAGAATTAATCAAATTAATTGCCCAACCCTAGACTGGTATCTTCTGTAGTCAGCTATACTGATTCATGTGTTGTTATTGTGTTTGCAGAGGGACAAGAACCGCGCCGAGCTCCTGGAGTTTTTGAACTCTACCCTGTGACCCCTTAGTGACCACTGGGTGACCAGACAGCAGAACCACCAGCATTAATGCAGATGGAGGCCTTCCCCATGTCACTGTGTCTTTTGGAGAAATGAAGTGTTCAGAGGACCGTCCGTGAGGAGCCTACAGACATTCAAACTCTTGTGTTGCTACTGCGAAGGAGACAAGGCCTGTCAGTCTTCATCCAAAACAACGTCTATTTTATTTGGAAACATCCTTGACAGTTTGTTGTTGTATTTTAGTTTGTTTTATTTCATTAGCTCCAAGCTTTTCACACCTAGTACCACGTAATTAGCCTTTCCAAGTCCATCAGTTCTAAACCAGGTCTACAACAGGACTACACCATTCTCACAGTAGTTTTAACTAGTGCTGTCAAAAATATCGCGCTATTAACAAATTAACGCAAAACAATTTTAGCACTGTTAATTTTTTTAAGAGATTAACGGCCTTGTGACCTAGTGAACTAGTTTTTTCATCAGCTGTTGCCACTGCTAGTAGAAAAAACTACAGGATCCGGCTGTAAACAGGAAGGAAAACAATTTGTATGATGCTGAGAAGTCACAGTTGGAGGAGGTGGGCCAAAGCACGGCACGGCTGCCCACGCACACGCATCCACTTCACCACACAAGCCCTGCGCGCCCACCAATGCCACCCACACAAGGAAAACCCCAAAGAAAGTCCACTCCAAAATATATGGCAAATCTGCGCCCACCCCAGAAAAGGACCGCAGACAGAAGCCCCACAGCCTTTCTTCCCCAGCTGTTCCCTTTACACCACACCGCCACCACATCCACAAACCCATGGAGGAGCGAGCACGGCAGCAGGACCCATATCGGTCCCACCACTTAACAGGCGCCCCATGCCGCTGGACCCACCCTTTCCGCCAAAAGTGCCAGCCCGACGGGCGACATGCAAACAAACGGCGCCTTGCGATGATGCCATTGACCCGTGGCTCGGTTCAGTTGTGCAGGTGTGAGTGCGGGCCATAGAACCCTACAAAATGGTGCTTGAGCATGGCACGGTTACAAAGTCCTAGTTTGAGTGCGCCCCTAATACAGCGTTGGTGCAGACAAACACAGTCTCCCTAACTGGAGATTACAGCACGTCTCTCAGCAGTGGAACTACCTCAGGGTCACAACACATTATTTCACTTCATGAAAGTGGAACATGAGAGTGGAACACAAAGTTATCTCACTGACAATTGTTATGGTTTGCAATAAAAACACATTTGCACAAAGCAGTGCCTGTCCACTATTATATGTTGGTAAGAGTCAAGGGACAAAAATGTGCAATTTGTGATTAATCATGAGTTAACTATGACATTCATGAGATTAATTGCGATTAAATGTTTTGAATGACAGCACTAGTTTTAACACTAGAACTGAAGAGGTGTTCCCAGAAGGACCTTGTACCACAGTTTGGAAAGCACTGATTTGCTGTGCATTACTGTAATGACCTTCTTAAAATGGAGAAATTGTTAATTTAATGTTTAATTTCACAGCTGTGGTTTAGTTAAAAGTTATAAAAGAAAAAATGAAAACTAGGCTTGTCAACCTTCCAAATGTGTGTTCGCCTATTTGTTCACGTATTATTAAAATACATCTACCTTTATTTAAAGGTATATTACACACAAGCTCAAAATGCTCTTCCTCCTTGTGATGCCATGTAGTTGTAATTTTTTAAACTTGTTTTTGTATTTTTAATATTTTAATTTGACCTTTTAGAGAATTTAGATTGTCAATGAAGTCTTTAACATCTGCTGGTGCACCAAGGAGTGAAGCAGTAAAGCTGATTGACCACTTTATGACATCACATCGAGGAACATGGTGTTTTCTGTTTACGAGAGCTTTCTAAATATGCAGTCCGTTTTTGTTGAGGAAACAACATTGTAACATAGATCCAAAAATAGTGTAACATGGGTCCTTTTTGTGGGCAACTTATTGTTTGAGAACCGCTGTCTTAAGTTTAATTTCTATAGTTGTTTTGTCACTACACTTTTGTTATACGGCATAAGAGTGTTTTTGGACTTCTAAGTAGCCCAAATTGTGTTTAAAAAAAAGTTCATTTACAATATGTCTTAAAGCTGCACTATGTAATTTTTCTGATGGGGTCTACCACCATCAGAAATGTTAAAGGAAAAGTAACGTTTTTTTACAATCTGAGCCTTCTTTCGGCAATAAAACAAGTAGTTTTACTCACCCATAGCAGTTTGGTGTCATTTTGAGCAGTTTCGTAGAAGTTATGTTGTAGCGTATCCGTTAACTTGAGTTCTCAGACTGGATTTAAACTTTTCTCACATTTGTCTCTCGTTTAAACACTCAAACTTTAGCACTTTTCAAATCATAGAAGCCCGATATCTTAATCTACGATTTCGTTTGAAGCAAAAGTGGCCTGTAATCCGAGATTTATCCATAGTTTCGAGTAGATGAGGACGCCAGTGCGCATGTGCGGACTGTGCTCTCAGCTTCCGGGACCCAAACGAATGAAACGCAAAGCTGTAAACTATGGATAAATCTCGGATTACAGGCCACTTTTGCTTCAAACGAAATTATTACCGCATATTACATGTTCGGGGAATATATTATATGCCCCGAGCTATGGCTAGAAGTTGCGCTAGGCTAACCGCAAATCTAAAACATCTCTGGAAGTGCTCCAGACTGCGTGCGGTCCCCTCCTCGCTGCGGTCTCCTCGCTGCTCGCCTCAGCTGTGACTCGTGAGAAACCAGGAAATAGACCCGCACGCGGCACTTTAATCCACCTGGTCTAGTCCTGGTTTAGTCCAGGTTTAGTCCTGGTCCAGTCCAGGTTTAGATCTTGGTCTAGTCCTGCTGCCAGCCCCGCGCCGGGTCATGCTGCACACACGTGTCCGCGCAGTCTTCTCCCCCCTTCCGCTTCCCCCCCACACTTCAATATTGATACGTTTTGTTGAAAATCTATGAAAGTTTGAGTGTTTAAACAGAGACAAATGTGAGAAAAGTTTAAATCCAGTCTGAGAAAAAGGTATAATGTTACTTTTCCTTTAACATCTCCATGGAGATACACTTTGCCTGGAATGTTTTTGCATATTAACTATGTGGCATTTCAGAATTTTCTATTGCTAAAATACATTGAATATACATGCTTTCTTACTGTGAGAGGGGTTGCCTTTCCACAGATCACTTGGCCATGCTTGTTACCATAGACATCTGAAATCTGTATACATTGACCTTAGTTGACCTCGCTTATAGCTCTCTACTTCCTTTTTCATGGAATGATACATACATTTAATGCTACATTGCAGAACATTCCTGGAAAATAACATCAATGGGAAGGAGCATTGAGACCGTTCACCAGAAAGTTCCGTAATGCCTCTTTAAGCTCCATATAACTAAACATGCCCTAGACACACAAGAGGAAAGTAGTTTGAATACTTCATATTTGTACCTTTTAGTTTTGGAGAATGAACTTTTGTACATGGGTTCACTATAAGTTCACTATAAATATGACTCTAAAATGTAAAGAATACATGACATTGAATTAAAGCCCACACAGAAATATTTGGTTTGTTTTATTAAGTGTATCAATCATACATTAATGCTTCTTATAGAAACAATGGAAAAGAAACATGAGAAAGTGGGGCACATTAACATATGCCATCAAATACTTGTCTCTCTAATCTTATCTTTGCACACACACACAGTTGTATTCAAGTAGCAGTACAGATAAGTACTCGTGAAAAAGGACTCATTACAAGAAGTAGTGGTACATAAAATTACTCAAGAGCAGTGTTGTATAAAGTACTGGAAAATCAAACTCAAGTAAAAGTATAGGTACCCCTCCCAAAAATGACTTTGGTAAAAGTCGAAGTCACTGACTGAAATGTTACTTGAGTAAAAGTTTTAAAGTATCTGGAACTTCTTGTACTTAAGTATGACAAGTAATGTAAAAATAAATGTACTCAAGTATTGTAATTAAAAGTACAAGTAAAAGTATCAAGCTGAACTCGTGTGCCCTTTCTCATTCCTTACACTACAGCTGTGCCTTCCCTTGAGCCGAAAAAGCTAGGTAGCCTGTTAGCTCCAACATCGTCAAATACGCTTTGTGTAACTGAAACAATGTCACACAAAGTTAATTTCTACATGTTATGCTCAAGGTTTCACAACAGTGTCTAGAATGTCCATGCTATGGTTACTGAAATTGGAATATAGACGCTAACAATTTCATTAATCTAGAACTTACCTCGATGTGTTTCTTGAGGTTGGACGGGGAGTTTCTGTAAGATAGGATTTCCACGTTTCTTGGAAGGCACAAGAGGCACTTCATTCGATAGGACGAATCCTTCATATCCGCGTAAGAGGACATTGTGTTTAAGTACGGCCAGGGATGCTCATCGTCATGTCCCCCTTCATTTGTAGCCGACGTGGATGCTGTCTCCTCTTCCATCATGTTGATTGATTAAACTAGCTGCATGAAACCAACAGGTGTAGGCTGATTGTCATGCGCAAGTAGCGAACAAGCCCAGGCACGTCCTGCAGTCAGTAAAGGTTTTTTTTGTAACGAGTAACTAAACGGCACATTGAAAATGTATCGGAGTAAAAGTATGCAATTAAATTCGGAAATGTAGTGAAGTAAAAGTAAAAGTTATAATTTTTTTTTAAACTCAAGTAAAGTACAAAGTCTCCCAAAATGTACTTAAGTACAGTAGTGAAGTATTATTACTTTGTTACTATACAACACTGCTCAAGAGTAAAAAAGTATTTGGGGAAACAAGTATAAGTAGGCTAACCAAGAGTTACTCTGATTTATCATTTATATTTAAGTTAGTGTACTTAGACAAAACAAAACATTAAATAATGCACAAAATGTGGTATTTTCAAAGGAAAAACACAACTGAGACAAACATATCCGAAGGAGCGGCACAAGAAACGTTGAAATAATTTGATATTGGCAATATAAAGCTTTTGTCATTTTATACTTACTGTGGGAAGAGGAACTATAGTCTTTAATCAAGTACTATTACACTGTACAATACGAAACTTACGTATGTAACTATGGTTCTATGAATCCCGGATGACCGCCAGATGGCAGTGCTGAAAGCACTGAATGTTCCCTTTGCACATGAGCAGTTCAAGTAGTTATACCAAATGAGTCACACCTGTGACCAAGGATGACGCCCCGGAGGTAATATAGTCCCCCGTCATCCGTGACTCTGTTCCTTCAGAATCTTCCTGCGTAAATGCAAGGATCCTGAGTGATAGAGAATCTCTGGCGGTCATCCGGGATTCATAGAATTGTAGTTACATACGTAACTTTCGTTCTATTTCATCCGTCCTGACCGGCAAAGGGCAGTGCTGAAAGCACTGAATGACTAACCCTATGCCACGAAGAATCCTGAGCACATATCTCACTGAGAGGAGCCCAGAGATTCATGAAGAACCACGCCAAGAGGATGGGGAGAGACCACATTGACATTGTAGAATGTGGCAAATGCAGCAGCACATACTGTCTCCAAAGGGACCCCTCTCATAGCTGCCTATGAAGTGGAGACACCTCTCGTAGAATGGGCCCTCACACCAGATGGAGGGTCGCAGCCTGCAATGCTGTAAACATAGTGAATGGTCTCAACAACCCAATGTGAAAGGAGATACTGGAGGAACTCCAGGATAACAGGCACTGAACAAGACACAGGATCATCACCACAGGCAGAACACCAGTGAGAAAACATTTTCCACCTGTTCCTGTCCTGCTGACGAGTGGAGGCCACTCTGGCATTCAACATTGTTTGTCGAACAGGATCGGTGAGATCGATCAGCCGCAGCTTGGGCCCACCAATGGCCATATCCACAGTTGGAGGTGACGAGGACTGGGATGCCATACCTGACCCTCCCAACTGAGACAGCAGATCTCTCCTGGCTGGAAGACACTACAGGAGAACGCAACACAGACTGCACAGCAACAGAAACCACGGTCGTGCCAACCAGTATGGGGCGACCAGCAACAGTCTGTGGCTTTCCTGGAGAACCCTTTGTAGGGCTGGCCAAATCAGAGGGGTGAAAGCATAGGCTAAGTGTGTACCAGTGCATCCTGTCCCAGAGAACCTGGCTCCCTCACGAGGGAGAACCATAGGACAGTTGACGCCTTTGAGGCGAACAGATCCATCTCCGCCCGCTCAAACAGGTTTCAGATCAGAATTAGAAATCAGAAAGACTTTTATTGCCATTGTCAAGTGAACACAATTCACATAACTAGGAACTTGTGCACCTCCTCTCGGTGATCCTGTGCACCTCCTCTGGGTGAAGACGCCATTCCCCGGAGGTTCCCTCCAGGAATGATAATCCGCCACTTGATTTCCATCTCCCAGTAAATACACTGCTCGCAGTGTGGACAGGCGAGATGCAGCCCATGTCAACAGATCTCGAGACACCCTGAGAAGTCGTGCTGACCTAATACCCCCCTGATGGTTGATGTGATAAACAGTCGAAATGTTGTCCGACCGAATAAGAACATGTTTTCCTCTCAGGTGTGACAGAAAGCTCCTGAAAGCTAAATGGACAGCACGCAACTCCAAGACATTTATATGGTCTAAGCGATCTCTGGCAGACCAAACCCCTTGTGCTGTCCTGTGCTGCCATACAGCGCCCCATCCTGTGAGGCAGGCGTCTGTAGTGGCGGCCTCCCTGCGACACACCACCAGACCCATGGGGACCCTCTGCAACAAATAGCACCTGTCCCTCCATGGGGTCAGTGCACGTGAGCACTACCATGTCACTCTGAGCATCTGTCGTCGGTGTAGCGGGCACAGTGACAGCAGGCCGAGAGGCACAACACGTGTAACATAATTCAGCTTTCCACAAGCTGAAGAAAACTGACAAATGGGTGCAGACTGCCCAGTTTGAAGTGAGAGACCAAAGCTTGAATATCATCTCGGCGACAAAGGGACGGGCAAGCCTTCGTCGTCACAGTGTCCAAATCCAGACCAAGAAAAGTTGTTGCCTGAGTTGGAGTCAGGTTGCTGTCAGTTAAAAACCACAGTCGTTTCCATGGAAATCGTGGCATGGACCAACTGCGTGAAGATGCACACTTCGCGCAGTCATATATCCCAGCATGCACTGCGCGCTACTTATTCTAGGGGAGAAAATGGAGTCGGCGGCTGCATCTGGTAGTTGCGAGACCTGTCCCATTTCGCCGACGCCCATGCGGTCCATGGACTGCACTCATCCTGGGTCACAGGTGTGACTCATTTGGTATTACTAGTCGAACTGTACATTTTTTTTTATTTTTTATTTTTTTCATTTTAAATGTTCAGGAAAGAAAATCTGATTGTGAAATTCTGATTGTGGTATATTATTGGTTGAGACATGTTTGATAGGGATGGGCAAAGTGAGGCTTCATGAAACACCGAAGCGATTGTGCCGGAGCCCTGAAACACAGTTCGAAACTTTCTCCACAGTGAGATCTAGTGGCCATATGTTAGAACTACAACATCCAGAATGTTTCAACACCCATCCCAGGTTAAACTGATCAAAGATCAAAGTCAGCTTTATTGTCGATTCTGCCATATGTGTTCAACATACAGTGAATCGAAATTTCGTTTCTCTCTGGCCAGGTAGTGAAAAAAGACAGTGTACAGTGGTACCTCACCTTACGAAAGACCCTACAAACGAAAAATCCAAGTTACGAAACGCCTTCACGTAAAATTTTGGTCTCTAAATACGAAAGAAAATTCAAGTTACGAAACGCGAAATCTCAAAAATTCTAATAATGCGCGCTCAGCCACACACATTATACGCTTTTCTCAGACTGGATTTAAACTTTTCTCACATTTGTCTCTCGTTTAAGCACTCAAACTTTCATAGATTTTCAACAAAATTATTAATAGTGAAGCGTGGGGGGAAGGGGGAGGGGGGAGAAGTGTGCGCGCGGACACGTGTGATAGCGCAGCATGACCCGGCACCGGGCTGCGGGCACGAGACCCGTGCTCAAACCGTGCCTCTAGACCAGGTCTAAACCAGGTCTAAACCAGGATTAAACCACCGCGGGTTCTTGCATGCATTCGTTCATGCGCTCGGACTGCTGCTCGCCTCAGCCGTGACTCGTGAGGTACACCGGTGCTGCTGCTAATAGCAGAGCTAGCACGAAACCAGGAAATAGACCCGCATGCGGCGCTTTAATCCTGGTTTAGACCTGGTCCAGTCCAGGTTTAGACCTTGTTTAGACCTGGTCTAGACCTGGTTTATTCCACGTTTAGTCCTGGGTCTACAGTCTCTTAGCCAATCAGGACGCAGAACACAATGTTACACTATAAAAAAAAACCTTGGAACGGGGCTTGGAACGAATCAGGCTTTTTCCATTGAAATAGCTACTCAACTTACGAAAAATTCACGTTACGAAACAACTTCTGGAACGAATTAATTTCGTAAGGTGAGGTTCCACTGTACTATAAAGACGAAACAAAACAAAAAACTATCTAAATCTAAAATCTAAAATTTAAAATCTAATCACTGAATGACTTTAAATCCACACTGAAAACATTTGAGACAGCCTCCTTAACTTGTAACTGTTTTACATGATTTGTACATCATTTTAAAGGTTGACTGTATGTGTAAATGTAACTTTTTGTATTTATGTGCAATGTCCGTAAACAACGGCCATGAATTGTATTTTTTGTAACCTTTTTGTTAATAAAAAAATAATAACTTTTTGCTGCCTCTTAGCTCGGACTCCCTTGGAAAAAGAAGTTTTTAATCTCATTGGACTTTCCTGGTTAAATAAAGGTTAAATAGAAATGTGTCTGTGTGTTATTGTCGTAATTAGTTTCAATTAAATAAAACAATAAAGACTCAAGATTTTTATTCAAAAATATAATTTTCTCAGCTGTGGATGGATTTAGCCTATTTCTTTTCTTATCACTTCTACTGCTTTAGAAAAAAACCTCTTTCACGTGTAACCTACCTAAATGTCTAGTAACCTATGTGTGAGTGCATTTTTGAATGTGTCACTATGCTAACTATTTGTCAATGTAATGTCTATATCCTAACTAACTTGAAGATTCTGTCACCTAAATAACTCGCCTGTCTCAAAATATGTCAATATGTCATAAAATCGCAGTTGCCTCTCTCCTCTCACAAAACCCACAAAGGACAGAAGAGCGAGCACCTCTTTTAAACTTCAGTTCGGTGGTTAGTTGAAACCTCTGTCAATGAAACCCAGCTTTGACACATCGCCCCCTGGTAAAGCACTTGCGAAAAAACGAGGGTTCATGAAACACTAGTTATGTGACATTGGGGTTTTGAATCGTGTTTTGAAACAGTGTTTTGAAGCGCATGCGCTTTGGGGCTTCGACACAGTGCCGAATCGCCTGGTTCAAGACAGCCATCCCTAATGTTTGATCATTGTCCCTCTTCTGTCTTGCTCCTGACCAACTCCTGTCTCTTCACCGCCCCTGTCCTGCACCTACCCTTGCCCCGCCCCTGCGATGCCCTGCCATGTCCTGTCAAAGCACTTTGCTGCAGGTGCTCTGGTGCCTAAAGTCGGGCATGCTCCACACCCTTTGGCTTCTGTCCACCCCTCTCTCCACATCCTGGGACACAGTGTGGAGGTTGCTCAGCCCTGCCTCCTGCTGGTTGCCCACTGCTGCTGCGGAGGTGAGCCCCAGGGTGCTGCCAAAGGGGTTGATGCGGAGGCGGGACCTGAAGGTGACCAGGGAGACTGCGCGTTTGTGGGAGCTGCGTTTGTGGGTGCTCCACTGCTGTGCCAGTCTGAGGGTGTCCTGCTCCTCCCTGAGCTGCTCCAGAGTCTGCAGCAGCACCGAGCAGAGCAGCCCCGGGACCTCAGGCACCTCTGGCTCCTGGGCCTGGACCGCCTCACGGAACCTACACACAAACACACACACATCACATACACACACGTCACATATCACATGGAATTCTAGCATTTATTACATTATAGTATTAGTGTTAGGGTCAATACTATGATACTAATCTGTCCTTAACCTAGTAGTGAAACTAGATTAGTATCGAAATTGAGTTTAAAATGTTAGTATCCATGCAAAAGGAGAAAATCAATTTGTCAACTCAAACCAGTTCTTAATAAATTCTCAGGCCCTGTCTGCACGACAAAGTTCCTGTTTTTTTTTTATACGGGCTGGAAAAAATACACGTCCACACACATGTTGGATCAGTAAATATTTGCGTCCAGGCGAACACGGAGCACTGAGTGAAAACAATGTAGTACATATGTCACACCAATAAGTGGCGCTGTAAACAGGAACAGTCAGAGCCCCCAGACACGCAATACTACAAAGAGCACATGCACATAAAGTCCTTTCTCTTTCGTAAACAAGCAAACACGTGTACTTTAGGGACCGTCAACAAATGCGCAATTATTTTGTCCCCCTGCTCCACCAATGTAGCAGGGACTCACTCCAGTAATGTGAAAATGTTGACAGTCCCTAGCAGACAGACGCCACAGAACGAAGGTTTGCGCTGCGTGAGCAGAGTTTTTGCCTATAAATCGATAGTTAGTATTACTTGCTATCGTTTTATTAGATGGACATTAACAAGTCGAACTCTCGTTAACCTTGCTCATGTTATTTAGTCAAAATGCTTGTTTGGATCTTAATACGGGAATGTTAAACATACTCGGACATTATGTTGGCTTTTCTGCGAGAATATACAACCGGGGACCATCACCACCGGGCAGTTATAGAGTTGTGTGAATTTGTGTAAAAAAAACAGAAATGCTTTCATATATTTTTGTGTGTGATATTGCATGTGTCTGTTTGTAAAAGGTAAATTTTCATTCAATAAAAAAGACAAGAAATGGTTGCTCTTTTTCTTTTTGTATTGTATTTTATGATGTGAGGACGGCAGATGGAAATTAGCTTTGAGTTAAATCTGGTGCAGACATCTTTTTAATGAAACTGCACACTGTCCTTAATAAACTAAACTAAACTAAACTAAAATTTACAGCACACACCCTCAAACTGGTATGGGCTCCTCATTGTCCACTATCTGCCTTTTCAGCGATGGGATCTTTCCAGTTTTAAAATATGTGTTTAGCTTTAAATTGGCAAACACTCGTGTGTCGTGCGTACTGTCAGGCCACGACGTGTGTAATTGTGCATGCGTCTCCGCTGGGGTTGCACTGCATAAGTAGATCAACAGGTTTTGACGCAACAGTGCAAATAAACTTAGAAATGTCCGAATAACAAACTCAACTCCATTGTCCGCCATGGTTGTTGTTATCTGGTCGTTACCGGCCGAATGCGCAAGGTTACCTTCTGGTCACTGGTCACGTGATGTCATGTTTTCCCAAAAGTCGCATTTTACCCGCCCACACGACAATGCAACCCCCGGCGTTCTCCGACTTCTCCACTCTGGAACCCGTTTTTAAAAAACACCGTTTACACCCCCCCAAAACGACAGTGCAATGTGGACGACAGGCCCAAACGAACACAAACTTCCCCGTTTCCACCAAAAAACGTTGTCATGCAGACAGGGCCTTAAAGAAGCCAGTCAGGTCCAGATGTGCGAAAACTAACAGAAACTGTAAACAAATAGGTGTGGTAGTCTCAGAGTAATTTCATTGTAGTTAGCTCCTCCCTTCAGGCAGATTATAAGGTAGTGTCCACCATAGAGATGCGCGGATGGGCTTTTTTTTCCATCTGCGACCGCATGAAAAAAACGTCATCTGTCCGCTATCCATTTGCACACACGTTTTTTCAGGAATTTTCAAAACCGTGCCCGTCCGTCATCCGCCAACTTATGATAATTCCAAAATTCTCTGCACTGCACAGCCCCATTGTTGTTCGACCGCCACCCGCACAAATTTAATAAAAAATATTATTTTTCGTCACGTCATCCACCCGCGGTGTAGCCGCCATCCGCACATCTCTAGTCCACCAGCATCTGACCGGAACTGAAGAAGCAGCTTGGATGAGCTCCTTTTGCCGACATGTTCTAGCTGGACAACAGAGGGATTCTACACACAAATGTTTGTATCGTGACAACACTAGCACTTACTGGTTTAAAAAGGTACACTCTGACACCTTGTGGTGTCATGTGGTTATACACTAAAATCATTTGGATGCTTTCAGCCCTGGTATTGTCAATTTCCACTAAGCTCAAGGTAAAAGGAGCTGTTAACTTGCGAACTGCCACTACATGACATTACAGGGTGGAAATAAGCATTTTGATCTTTGGAGATATAGACAGACTAATAATATGATTACTCAAACATGTGTGAATGAAACAAAACACAACTGCTATGGTATAACGGCATTATACCATAGTTTAAAGCGTACAAGAGTAAGGTTTGCATAATATAGGTGTTTGTAGTGCATTCCAACAGAAGGTCCAGTGGCTCTTACCTGAGAATGACCAGACCACAGTGTGAAGAGGGCACTTGTGAGCACAGATCCTCCATCCCCAGTCTCTCCCTTGGGCTGAGGCTGTGTGAACTGCGGGGGGCGCTCTGGAGCCAGCTGTAGTCCACACCCGAGCGGAGTCGCTGGTCCTGGCTCTCTCTCTCTCTCTGCAAGCGCTGGGCCTCTCTGCACTGCCACGACAGCTCCAGCATCAGAGTGTCACACACCACCTCTGATGGCAGCCTGCGGGGGGCGCTGTACGGCTGCTTGGACCCCCACAGCCAGCCCCACATGGCCCCTGCCCGTACACACACACAGGCACAGGAGAGCAGGTTATATACTTCATTAAACTACTCCTGCACATTCTGTCATTGTAATGCCCTGCCACAGGATGTCACTTTAGTCAAGAAAACATGAACAACTGAAAAACATGCGTGAGGCTTGCCTCTCCACAAACCTCACTCTTATTTGGCCTGGAACAGGGCCTCCTGCTTGTTTCAGTTGAAATGTTGTTGCATTAATGCGTGAAAAGTCCCTCAGTCGTCCAGGTAGAATCCATGATAAAAGGAGAAGTTTAATTTGTCAACTGGACAAAGTTTGTTTGGTTGAAAACGTTTCGCCGCTCATCCGAGAGGCTTCGTCAGCTCTGGTTCTTGTGCTGGTTAGACACTGCTTATATCTAGCTGCCGGGAGGCACTCCCTATCCTGAAAAAACTCTGAAAACGATCCCCACTAATCTGTCCCTTTGTTTTTCAAATTACTCTGGCGACTAGTTTCGCCTCCCTATTCAACGTCTAACGACCCTCTCCACCCCTCTGCCCTGGCTCGTCTGCCCTAATGTTTCTTTGTCTGTTTTGACTTGGTTTAAGAATCGAATTATAAATGGGAGACATAACTTGTCGTAACTTGTCATGAAAACAGTCAGACCAGAAAGAGTGAGAGAGAGACAGAGAGAGAAAGAGAGCGAGGAGCAGCAGTGTCCATGGCCACAGAGGAAAGAGAGAGTGAGAGAGAGAGAGAGAGAGAGAGTGAGAGATAAAGAAACAGAGAGAGAGGAGCAGCAGTGTGCAAGGCCACAGAGGAGAGAGAGAGAGAGATAAAGAAACAGAGAGAGAGGAGCAGCAGTGTGCAAGGCCACAGAGGAGAGAGAGAGAGAGATAAAGAAACAGAGAGAGAGAGAGAGAGGAGCAGCAGTGTGCAAGGCCACAGAGGAGAGAGAGAGAGAGATAAAGAAACAGAGAGAGAGAGAGAGAGAGGAGCAGTGTGCAAGGCCACAGAGGAGAGAGAGAGCGAGATAAAGAAACAGAGAGAGAGAGGAGCAGCAGTGTGCAAGGCCACAGAGGAGAGAGAGTGAGAGAGTCACAGAGGGGGCGTTCAGCTTCAGTGTGATTGTGCAGGACGAGGCCCAGACACTGTCACATCAACACTTCACTTTTATTCTGTATCAACTCAATAATAATGTTCAGTTTAACTTGTTGTTCATATGCGTGAAAAGTCCCTCAGTCGTCCAGGTAGAATCCATGATAACAGGAGAAGTTCAATTTGTCAACTGGACCAAGTTTGTTTGGTTGAAAACGTTTCGCCGCTCATCCGAGAGGCTTCGTCAGCTCTAATAAGAATACTGGTAAGACACTTGCTTATATCTTGCTGTAGGGAGGAGCTACCTAGCTAACTACTTTCCGGAACTATCTCATTGGTTTCGGTCTTTTGTTTCTCTGGCGTCTAGCTTAACGATCCCTATTCATCCCTACACGCCTGCTTTTTCACACCTCTGGCCCTGACCTGGCTAGCCCCATTGTTTCCCTGTTTGTTTGATCTAGGCTTAATAATGGAATTGTAGATGGGATGCAAATTATATCTTACGCCACCATTTCTGTTCAGAGAAGGATTCTCTTTTTTGACAAAAATAGCCTCTTTAACTCCCCTCTCAAACCAATTCTTTTCCCTGGCTAAGATCTGAACCTCACTGTCCTCAAAAGAATGTCCCGTGGCTTCTAGGTGAAGATATACGGCAGAAGACGGTCCACTCTGGCACGCCCGTCTGTGTTGGTACATCCTCTTGTGAAGTGGCTGCTTGGTTTCTCCAATATAGCGCTCACTGCAGTCTTCACTACACTGAATGGAGTAGACCACATTGCTTTGTTTGTGGCTCGGTGTTTTGTCCTTTGGGTGGACGAGTTTTTGTCTTAAAGTGTTTGTGGGTTTGAAATAAACTGGGATTTCATATTGTCTGAAAATCCTCTGTAGTTTTTCCGACACACCGGCCAGGTACGGAATCGCTACCCCTTTCCTCCTGGGTTCGGATTCTCTATTATCTTGTTTCTTGCCCTGTTAACAAAACCAAGAGAGACAAGGGCAAGAAACAAGATAATAGAGAATCCGAACCCAGGAGGAAAGGGGTAGCGATTCCGTACCTGGCCGGTGTGTCGGAAAAACTACAGAGGATTTTCAGACAATATGAAATCCCAGTTTATTTCAAACCCACAAACACTTTAAGACAAAAACTCGTCCACCCAAAGGACAAAACACCGAGCCACAAACAAAGCAATGTGGTCTACTCCATTCAGTGTAGTGAAGACTGCAGTGAGCGCTATATTGGAGAAACCAAGCAGCCACTTCACAAGAGGATGTACCAACACAGACGGGCGTGCCAGAGTGGACCGTCTTCTGCCGTATATCTTCACCTAGAAGCCACGGGACATTCTTTTGAGGACAGTGAGGTTCAGATCTTAGCCAGGGAAAAGAATTGGTTTGAGAGGGGAGTTAAAGAGGCTATTTTTGTCAAAAAAGAGAATCCTTCTCTGAACAGAAATGGTGGCGTAAGATATAATTTGCATCCCATCTACAATTCCATTATTAAGCCTAGATCAAGCAAACAGGGAAACAATGGGGCTAGCCAGGTCAGGGCCAGAGGTGTGAAAAAGCAGGCGTGTAGGGATGAATAGGGATCGTTAAGCTAGACGCCAGAGAAACAAAAGACCGAAACCAATGAGATAGTTCCGGAAAGTAGTTAGCTAGGTAGCTCCTCCCTACAGCAAGATATAAGCAAGTGTCTTACCAGTATTCTTATTAGAGCTGACGAAGCCTCTCGGATGAGCGGCGAAACGTTTTCAACCAAACAAACTTGGTCCAGTTGACAAATTGAACTTCTCCTGTTATCTTGTTGTTCATAGTTTGATTGGCAAAGCATTTTCTAAATGAATTTTGCTCACCAACAACAGTACCCGTATGATCCTTCCCTTCCTCCTCTTTCTCTCCATCACTCCTCCCATCTCTGTTTTAGCAATAAAGCTGATTGTGAGAACACTGAAATATGACCTAGTGTTGTCATCATACTAAAATATCAAACATAATAATAATAATAATAATAATAATAATAATAATAATAATAATAATAATAATAATAATAATAATAATAACTTTCTTTAGACAATAGAATGTGATTTTCCACATTAAATGGTCGTACATTCTTTTATATTCCATGTGTCCTGATATCTGTGTAATCCCTCAGAGGTTCCATAGTGGTCCATGGGTGTATACTAGTCTATTTGCTCTTATATTTCTTATAGTTCTGATACAGCTCTAGATCATTCTAAAGACATTCAGGAAAGGATCATTTCTGTCCTACGAATGGGACTCTTTTAGTATCAGTACCTCTTCAAATGAGTGTCTAGTTTCAGTGACTAAACTCAAATTGTGACTGTGATTTTATTATGATCATGTACAGTCCTATAGCAGCCATTTTGAAACATAAGCCTCATGTTTTGTTTTGTAAGAGCCTGGCCAGAACCTGGTTAGCGTAACCAACCTAATGGAATAATGGTCCATAATAGTAGTAAGAGTAGTAGTCGTAGAACTAGTAATAGTAGTAGAAATAGTAGTAGTAGTAGTAGTAGTAAGGCCACAGAGGAGGGGGCGTGCCATAGCATCCCAACAATAATCAGGGAAAGCCCAACATACAGCTCATTTCGATCCCAGCTCAAACGTTTTGTCTTAAAGATCCCATGACATGGTACTTCTTGATGCTTTTATATGGCTCCTTAATGGTTCCCTAATACTGTAAATGAATCCTTCTTCAAAATCAACACTCAGTGCATGAGAAACAGAGATAAGATGAGAAAGAGTCATAAATATCTCTCTCAAACACTTTATTCTGGGCGTTGTTGCTTGAATGCAAATGAGGAGAAAAGAGCTGGCCTATAGTAGAGGGTGGGGGCGTGGCCAAACTCTCCGCTCTCGCTCTGAGCTCTCAGCTGATCCATTTCCTTGTTTTTGCACGGCGGGAGAGATTTGAAGCGTTCCATTGAAAAATAAACACATTTTTACAGAAAATAAAATTAAACCACTGCTGTTCAAAGGTCCAGAGGCTCAGATAAAGGACTTCTGAGCCTAGAAACACTCGGACGTGCCTCCAGGCAAATAAAAAAACGCATTTCGCATTGCCTAGCGCATTCGCAGTCCAAACTCTCTGGGCGTGATTTACAGAGACGCTGAGTTCAGACAGACGGGGGTGGAACTGCATTTGCATTTCTTTTTTCGATCTGACGTCAATAAGTTTCCTTGTTCAAAATCGCCCGTTTGAGCTCCGATTTTTTGTAACGCAGAAAAGGATCGCAAATGCTCAGTTTAGACATTTCACAACTTTTAACCATGGGGGGGGGGGGCTAAACAGGGTAGGGGAGCTCACATTAACGTTCAAAAACCTCAGAAAGTGAAAATTTCATGCCATGGGACCTTTAACAAACCAGACCTGTCAACACTAAACTACTGCCGCTGCCATCTTGTGTTCACCCTTGCATGTTTTTTATTGTCTTTTTATTATCTTTTTTTTTGGGGGGTATTAATGTTCTTTTAACTCTGTCTTGTATTGCTTTTATCCTGCATTTTCTTTTGAACTTGTGCCCCGCCCCTTGTTTTGCCACTGCCACTGCTCATTTTACTGATTTTTATACTTTTAATTCTTGCCTGCAACTTTTACTACACTGTAAAATTTGTGATTATGTGTTAATTAATATGTATTTTATTGATGTATAACAATTATTGCACTTTTTCCAGGGAGCCATGTGTCCACCAGGCATCGGACAACAGATGAAAACTAGCATTTTGGCTAATTCTGGCATGTTATACAGTAATTATTGGTCAATATGCACTGTCCGTTATAAATAAATACAGTGGTACTTCACCTTACGAATGACCCAACAAACGAAAATTTCAAGTTACGAAACGCCTTCACGGTAAATTTTGGTCTCTAGATACGAAAGAAAATTCAAGTTACGAAACGCGAAATCTCAAAAATTCAAATAATGCGCGCTCAGCCACACACATACGCTTTTCTCAGACTGAATTTAAACTTTTCTCACATTTTCTCTCGTTTAAACACTCAAACTTTCATAGATTTTCAACAAAATTATTAATAGTGAAGTGTGGGGGGAAGGAGGAGGGGGGAGAAAACTGCACTCTGACACGTGTGATAGCGCAGCATGACCCGGCGCGGGGCTGCCAGCAGGTCTAGACCAAGGTCTAAACCTGGACTGGACCAGGACTAAACCAGGACTAAACCTGGACTAAACAAGGAGGAGCCCTCTTGCATGGGTCTCGTTCATGCGTTCATGCGCTCAGACTGCGTGCAGTCCCCTCCTCGCTGCTTTAATCCACCTGGTCTAGTCCTGGTTTAGTCCAGGTATAGTCCTGGTTTAGTCCAGGTTTAGTCCTGGTCCAGTCCAGGTTTAGACCTTGGTCTAGACCTGCTGTCAGCTCCGCGCCGGGTCATGCTGCACTATCACACGTGTCAGAGCGCAGTTTTCTCCGTCCTCCCGCTTCCCCCCCACACTTCACTATTAATACATTTTGTTGAAAATCTATGAAAGTTTGAGTGTTTAAACGAGAGACAAATGTGAGAAACACACAGAACACAATGTTACACTATAAAAAAAGTTCCACTATAAAAAAAAAAACTTGGATCGGGGCCTTGGAACGAATCAGGCTTTTTCCATTGAAATAGCTACTCAACTTACGAATTTTTCACGTTACGAAACCACTTCTGGAACGAATTAATTTCGTAAGGTGAGGTACCACTGTAAATAGAAAAATAAAAAAGAAATAGTAGTAGTAGTATAGTTGTAGTAGTAATAATAGTGGTAGTCATCAAAATAGTAGTTGTAATAGTAATAGTAATAGCCTTATTAATGTTTAGAATTTCACTATCAGTATCTTGGCTTACGATAAATGCAGATGAATGTAAAAAAAGAGAGAGATAATTAATTCAAGTTGAAGATCACCTGGAAGTTCTATTTGATCACATTTGAAACTATCCTTTATATACATTATGACACATCCACCCCTGCCTTTTCTGAAGGTTTTATACTTATTACTGCCTCTGGGGAGGAGTGAGTGAGTGTTAGCCCAAAAAGTCAATGTTGGAATTTCCTAGTACCGTATTGGCCCGAATATAAGACGACCCCCTCTTTTTCAAGACTCAAGTTTGAAAAAAGACTTTTTGAACACCAAATTTAATTTTTATACAGAAAATAGCAGCTATTTATATGTACAGCTTTTTTTATACATATATATATATATTTATATATACAGCTTATTTTATTTTTTTTAGCTTTTTTAAAAATATTTATATATACAGCTTCTCTCTGACTGTGAGCATTTTTTAGGCGATCTTTTTGAGCTCTCCATCTCCGTACATTACACTCTGTGACACCATATTTCACAGCCGCTTTGCAGTTGTTTGAAGACTCTGCCTCATTTATCACCATCATCTTGAAGTTTGCTTCATAACTTCTCCTCAGCTGCCGGTTAACCTGGCCGATCTTCGACCCACTTTTCTCCAGATTGTCGCTACGTTTCTCCATTTTCTGTTATCTCTTCTCTTATTTTCTTCTCTTTTCTTTCTTACCGCTATTTTTTATTTTTCTTCTTCGTGACAGGGGTTCGCTTTGGCCTGGGGAGTTCAGTTCAGCATTCGCTTTAAAGATATCTGGCGCCATCTAGCGTTGTGAATGGGTATAATGTCTAGACCCCGAATGTAAGACGACCCCCACTTTTTCAGTCTTATTTCAATGCAAAAAACATCGTCTTATATTCGGGCCAATACGGTAAGTGCTCAAGGGGCTCTCGTTTGGGGGCCAATGACCCCTGAATATTCCACGGGGTTTACAACTTGAATCCCAAACCATTTTGGCTTGATTCAGAGTGTGAAATATTTTAGTTATGCTGTGTTTTTTGATAACCAGATTCCTCGGCTTAGCGTCCCTCGGCGCAGTGTGCCCTCGGCATGGAGCTTGTGAGCCAGTAAGTAGTGTTAGCTTGGCTGGACACTCACCAGTAGCGAGATTGTGTTGGTCTATCCGACTCTCTGTGCAGCAGTCACACTCCGTCAGTCCGGACTACGTAGGGCCCGTTCGGTCAACCACAGAGCCAGGCGCAGATGTCTCGACCAAGATTGATCTCATGCCACAGGAAGAATCTCCAGGAGTCCAGGAGCCACGGGCACATCAAACAAGTAACCGGGTAACAGCTCACCGATGGACACACCCAGGCTGACCTGACGGGAAGAGGAAGAGGCAAGAGCCACGTAGGTGAGTGGATGCAGCTACCGACGCCCGGATATTGGATGTGATTCTTCGCACATGCCGGTGGCGTGATAGTTGAAGCCAGTGATGGTGCTGGGCCGGGATTCTTTTTTTTTTTTTTTTTTTTTTTTTTTTGGAAAGAGCAATTATTTTCATATTACAGATTTCCAGTTCAAATATAATCTTTCCTATTTTTGGTATATTGTGGAAAAAAAGAAAAAAAAAAGACCCACACTAAACTATTTACAGAAACTGGGGAGTTTATAGGAACAGAAATACAATCAAAAATATTGTATTATACAGTGAAATAAAATAAAACTAGAAAGACAAGAAATCTTTTCTAGTTGGGGTGATGTACTTAAAGGTCCCATGACATAGTACTTCTTGATGCTTTTATATGACTCCTTAATGGTTCCCTAATACTGTAAATGAATCCTTCTTCAAAATCAACACTCAGTGCATGAGAAACAGAGATAAGATGAGAAAGAGTAATTTTTCTCTCTCTGAACACTCCATAATGGGCGTTGTTGCTTGAATGCAAATGAGGAGAAAAGAGCTGGCCTATAGTAGAGGGTGGAGGCGTGGCCAAACTCTCGCTCTGAGCCCTCAGCTGATCCATTTCCGTGTTTTTGCACGGGGGGAGAGATTTGAAGCGTTCCATTGAAAAATAAACACATTTCCACAGAAAATAAAATGAAACCACTGCTGTTCAAAGGTCCAGAGGCTCAGATAAAGGACTTCCGAGCCTAGAAACACTCGGACGTGCCTCCAGGAAAATAAAAAAACGCATTTCGCATTGCCTAGCGCATTCGCAGTCCAAACTCTCTGGGCGTGATTTACAGAGACGCTGAGTACAGACAGACGGGGGTGGAACTGCATTTGCATTTCTTTTTTCGATCTGACGTCAATAAGGTGCCTTGTTCAAACTCGCCCGTTTGAGCTCCGATTTTTTGTAACGCAGAAAAGGATCGCAAATGCTCAGTTTAGACATTTCGCAACTTTTAACCATGGGGGGGGGCTAAACAGGGTAGGGGAGCTCACATTAACGTTCAAAAACCTCAGAAAGTGAAAATTTCATGCCATGGGACCTTTAATCCACTTGTTCCAAATACAATAAAATCTGTGTCTTTGAATGTTTATTGAATAAGTTAGCTTTTCAATCTTGAAAATGTCAGAAATTATGTCATTCCAGCCACCCAGTGAAGGCGAAACAGGGCTTAGCCATTTTTTGTGATGTTCTTTTTGCTTGCCACCAAGAGGGTTTGTATAACAACTTCTTATCACTTCTCTGTTCCAGAAAAGTAACCCTACCTAAATACAGAGTTTCAAAATCAAGTGGTGAATTTACTTCAAAAACTAACTTTAATCTTGCTTGGATTTCACTGCAACCTTTTTAATTTGGGGCAGGCCCAGAATCTGTGGTAATGATTTCCCTCCTCAGAACCGCACTGCCTCCAGCGTGATAACTTGTTGGCTCCCTGAGCTGGAGTTTTAAATTATCTAATAATATTCTTCCAGCAACGCTCCCTCCAGGACAGGGAGGCAGTTGACGACCACTGAAATGACCAGAAGCCCTCCCATTCATCCTCAGTCATTTCTATTGCCGCCTCCTTTTTCCATTTCTGTTTCACATAAAGTGTTTTATTCTTGTCAGTAGTAAATAGAGCGTCGTATAATTTAGATATCAATTTTGGGTAGATAGCCTATATGCCAATGTTAATACAGTGGTACCTCACCGTACGAAATTAATTCGTTCCAGAAGTGGTTTCGTAACGTGAAAAATTCGTAAGTTGAGTAGCTATTTCAATGGAAAAAGCCTGATTCGTTCCAAGGCCCCGATCCAAGTTTTTTTTTTATATTGTAACTTTTTTTATAGTGTAACATTGTGTTCTGTGTGTTTCTCACATTTGTCTCTCGTTTAAACACTCAAACTTTCTTAGATTTTCAACAAAATGTATTAACAGTGAAGTGTGGGGGGAAGGGGGAGGGGGAGAAGAGTGCGCTCTGACACGTGTGATAGCGCAGCATGACCCGGCGCGGAGCTGACAGCAGGTCTAGACCAAGGTCTAAACCTGGACTAGACCACCGCGGCTCTTGCATGGGTCTCGTTCATGCGCTCAGACTGCGTGCGGTCCCCCTCGCTGCTCGCCTCAGCCCTGACTCGAAACGAAACCAGGAAATAGACCCGGGCGCAGTGCTTTAATCCACCTGGTCTAGTCCTGGTTTAGTCCTGGTTTAGTCCAGGTTTAGTCCTGGTCCAGTCCTTGAGATTTCGCGTTTCGTAACTTGAATTTTCTTTCGTATCTAGAGACAAAAATTTACCGTGAAGGCGTTTCCTAACTTGAAATTTTCGTTTGTTGGGTCATTCGTAAGGTGAGGTACCACTGTATTTTTAAAAATGCTTCTTCAGATCGAGTCAAATTTGTTATTTTGCAATTTGAGGTGAAGTTATGTCTGACTTCAGGATTCAAAGATTCAAGATTCAAAGCTTTTATTGTCATATGCACAGTAAAGAAACAAATTTCCCTGTACAATGAAATTCTTACTTTGATGCCCACCCTGGATGCAAAGAGCATGCAAAAAATTAAAATAGACTTGTAAGTATCTATAAAAGTCAGCTGCCTACAGGTCAAATCTATTTTGCATTGCCTGAAAGCTAAGAAAAATTTTCTTTTCTGTAAATGACCAGTAAGTTGTCAGACCCCTCTCTATCCAAGATTTAAAAACACAGTCGCTTCTGTGGGGGGGGACTCCAAATCAAAAGCACACCATCTAAATAATGTTGTCATTTTCTGAATTTGGGTGAGATTTACCACTTTCTGCCAGATCTTTAAAGTTAGATTCCTCCAACAGTTGCCCATTTCACTCATACGTGGCCACAGATTCTTATCACACACCATGGCCTGGGATTCATTTCTATATCCCCAGCCAGAAGCAGCACAATAATCAGTTTAATTTGTCCAGTGAATGGTTTTGGTGAGTTAACCTTCTCGTGCGCTTTTGTAGCGGCAATAGCATTCCCATCGTTGAGAAGTTTGCAATAGTATTAATAGCAAAAGTAGTATTAATAGTAGAAAATTGGGATTTAATTGTACTTGAATGACAACAGTGAAACATGTAACATCACAATTGATTGCTGATTACTGAGGCTCTGGCCTCAGCTCCTGACCTGTTCACTGGACCGTCCCGAAAACAAAGCACCTCCTGACCACAGCCTCCTGACCACAGCCTCCTGACCACAGCCTCCTGACCACAGCCTTGTCACTGGACCGAGGCTCCTGACCACAACCTCGTCACTGGACAGTGCATAAACAGGAGAGCAGATGGAGACAGGTGCAGAGGAGGATTAACCCTAAACTGCAGATTACACACAGATTGAGGCTCTGCTCTGGATTTAGTCAGGACCTGGTCAGGACCTGGTCTGGACCTGCTCTGGACTTGGTTTGGACCTGCTCTGAACCAGCTCCATGTGAGATTCAAACACATGAGAACTGCCATTAGACTCCATCCAGGTGACCAGTCTTGCATTTCTCACCCTCTCATTTTTAACGGATTCATGTAAGAGTCTGGTTAATGCACCGGGCCCGCGTCTCACCGCGTCTCACCGCGTCTCACCATGGGCAGTTCGGCTCTGGGCCGCGCGTATTCCGCGCGTAAGCCGTTGGGGGGGGGACACGTTACGCACAGACGGAGACACCGGGACCGGAGTCGGTGCGTCTCAGAGGAGACGTGGCACCGGGACTGAGGCTCAGGACGTGCCCGGGGGACGGCGCGTCTGCTCCGGCCTCCACTCGGACCGTGCGCCCGGAGCAGGGGGAGTTTTTTTCGCTGAAAACGCGCGGAGCCTGCATAAACTAAGCCACACAGACCGATTTTCTGGGCACAAAAAAAAAAAAAAAAAAAAAGAAATCAGCGTGAGAAATCTCATGTCAAATGTCAAATGTGAGCGTGTGAACACGTCGAATTGCGTGTGTCACACTCTCAATGCGTGAGACTTGAGAGCCCTGTTCAACGATTACTGATTTCTCCTCCTCTCTCTCTCTCTCTCTCTCTCTCTCTCTTTGCTCACATCTGCAAACACAATCACTTATGAAGATTAGATCCTCAGTACAAGGCTCAATATTCTGCCTATTTTTATAGGCTACAGGAAGGCTTATATCTCGTCTACTATTATAATTGAATAATGAGACTGCTACATCACAGCCTTTCTCCTGTCTATAACTAGTAACAAAACAAGATCCTCATTTTTTACAGGTATTGATGCTAAAAAAAAAAAATAATAATCATAATAATAAAAATAATAATAAGGCCACATGGGAATAGAAAAGAAAGTAGGCTACTACCGTTTAATGTTGAAAGTTACCTTCTGTCACATTTGTTATCAACGTGGAATCGGTGAGTATCGTATCGAGTCTATTCCTGAGTTTGAAACCCATTCCCGCAAACACCGCTCTCTCCTCACCTGTTCAACTTTTCCGGGGAACGTGTCAGTGCTGCAGCGGGAAAGCGCACGCCTCTCCCCGGGTCCACCGCGGTTCCTCTCCGGAGCTCTGGCCTCTGTCTCTGTCCTGCTCCCTGGTCTCTCTCTTTCTCTCTCTTTCTCTCTCTCTCTCTCTCTCTCTTTCTCTCTCTTTCTCTCTCTCTCTCTCTCTCTCTCTCCCTCTCTCTCTCTCCCTCTCTCTCACCGGGGGCCTGTCTGAGCTTGTTGTCCCGTGTGGTCCGCGCGACGCCGTGAAGTGCGCGAGGAAAACAAAACGCGCTGACGTAGGCTCGTGATTGGCGGTGATTAGCGTGCTCCCGTCGCCATGGAGACGCCGGATAAGCCTGTTTGTCCACAATAATCTGCTTCAGATGAAGAGGCGGATGAGAGTGGAGAAGAGGATGAAAGAGAGGTAGAGAGGACAGGCAAATGAGAGGGAGGAGGAGGAGGAGAAAGAGAGGAGAGAAAAAAAAGAGAAATGAGCAGGAGAGAGACAAGCAGATGAGAGGGGAGAGGAGAAAAGAGAGGAGAGAGGAAAGGGGTTAAAGAAGGAGACACAGGGGAGTGGAGAGGAAAAGAGAGACGCGGATGGGAGAGCTAGAGGGGGGAGGAGAGAGGCAGGGGAAAGAAGAGAGGAGAAGAAAGGCAGTGGAGAGAGAGGAAGAGATGACAGTAACGAGATAAAGTGAGAGAGAGAGAGAGAAAGAGAGGAGGGAGGAGGGGTTGATATGAATCTGTCACTCCTGTTCTGATCTAAAGGAGGCAGACTGCTTACAGTGCTTTGAAAAAGTATTGCACCCTTCCTGATTTCTTTTTTGCATGTGTGCCACATTTAATTGTTTCCGATCATCAAACAAATTTAAATATTAAACAAAGATAACCCAAGTAAACACAAAATGCAATTTTAAGTGCTGATTTTATTTATTAAAGATCCCATGGCATGAATTTTTCACTTTCTGAGTTTTTTGAACGTTAATGTGAGCCCCCCTCCCCTGTTTAGCCCCCCCCCCCCCCATGGTTAAAAGTTGCGAAATGTCTAAACTGAGCATTTGCGATCCTTTTCTGCGTTACAAAAAATCGGAGCTCAAACGGGCGATTTTGAACAAGGCACCTTATTGACGTCAGATCGAAAAATGCAGTTCCACCCCCGTCTGTCTGTACTCAGCGTCTCTGTAAATCACGCCCAGAGAGTTTGGACTGCGAATGCGCTAGGCAATGCGAAATGCGTTTTTTTATTTGCCTGGAGGCACGTCCGAGTGTTTCTAGGCTCGGAAGTCCTTTATCTGAGCCTCTGGACCTTTGAACAGCAGTGGTTTAATTTTATTTTCTGTGGAAATGTGTTTATTTTTCAATGGAACGCTTCAAATCTCTCCCCCTGTGCAAAAACACGGAAATGGATCAGCTGAGAGCTCAGAGCCGAAAGCCGAGAGTTTGGCCACGCCCCCACCCTCTACTATAGGCCAGCTCTTTTCTCCTCATTTGCATTCAAGCAACAACGCCCAGAATAAAGTGTTTGAGAGAGATATTTATGACTCTTTCTCATCTTATCTCTGTTTCTCATGTTCTCATAGAGAGCACTCAGAGCAGAGTTTATGATTTCTTCATTCACAGCAGGTCGTCCAGGTCCTGAAGCAGCAAAGCAGCTTCAAGCCATGACACTATCATCACCATGTTTCAACTGTTGGCATGATGTTCTTTTTTATCAAATGCTGTCTTCTTTTTATGCCAGATGTAATGGGATGCACTCCTTCCAGAAAGTTCAACTTTTGTTTCATCAGTCACAGCATATTTTTCCAAAAGCTTTGGGGTCATCAAGACCTTTTTTTGCAAAAGTGAGTGGAATTACTTTTTCATACAGGATCATGTAGGTTTGGAGAGTATTTTTCTTAACAAATAAAAGTGCATTTTGTGTTTACTTGGGTTATCTTTGTTTAATATTTAAATTTGTTTGATGACCTTTGATTAACCTGTTCACTTATAAACATCTCCACTTACAAGTGAAGAGGCTAATAATAATAACAGGCGCGTAGTGATACGACTTGAGAGAAAATAGCACCAAGCGATTATGACTTTTGACTTTTTCGTGGGCAACTGTTTTATGACGCAATTATATTACTTTTTGGACAAATATTGTTTTGAGAAGAAAAACAAGCTTTATTAAATGTCCCGGCTAACTTGCCGGACCTACTTTCGTCAGCGCCAGAACCGGGCAGAACTCAGAGGACACTGTCAGCGATAAGTCAGTGTTAATGCACGACACGACACATACAGATTCACATAAAAAAAAACTATCCCTTTAAGTGTGACACACATGCAATAAGGTAAGAAGAAATTATTTGCTATTTTAATTAATTTTGTTTTATTTTTGACTGTTTTATGGACTGATTTTATTGTATTGCTCTGTGAAGTGTCTTTGAGTGTCATGAAAAGCGATATATAAATAAAATGTATTATTATTATTATTATTATTATTATTATTATTATTATTATTAAATCTGAAAGGGTGCAAATACTTTTTTCACAGCACTGTATATGCATGGACATAGACATACACATACACATTCCAAACCAAACAGGAAGTGAGCATGGGGCTGATTTCGGCTCCATCGAATTGAAACATTGTGGCCTCTCTCTCTGTTGCAGTGAGCCTCGTCATTTTGGTCTTAAAACCCACTCTACATGATCCTGGGTTTTTTATTTTGCTTTTTTTTCTGTAAATAAATTCCTATTCCTAATATGGAACTCAGTTCCCTATAACCGTTAGCCCTGTGAGCTTCATTTGACTTAAAGGAAAAGTAACGTTTTTTTACAATCTGAGCCTTATTTCGGTAATAAAACAAGTTGTTTTACTCACCCATATCACTTTGGTGTCATATGGAGCATTTCCGGAGATGTTTTAGATTAGCGTTAGGCTAACACCGTTAGATTAGCGTTAGGCTAACACCGTTAGCCTAGCGCGACTTATAGCCATAGCTCGGGGCATTCCCCGAGCATGTAATATGCCCCGTGCGGGCTCCAAATAACACAAACTTTAGCACTTTTCAAATCATAGAAGCTCGATGTCTTAGTCTACGATTTCGTTTGAATCAAAAGTGGCCTGTAATCCGAGATTTATCCATAGTTTACAGCTATGCGTTCCATGTTTGGGTCCCGGGAGCTGAGAGCACAGTCCGCACATGCGCACTGGCGTCCTCATCTACTCGAAACTATGGCTAAATCTCGGATTACAGGCCACTTTTGACCAAACGAAATCGTAGACTAAAGACATCGAGCTTCTATGATTTGAAAAGTGCTAAAGTTTGTGTTATTTGGAGCCCGCACGGGGCATATTACATGCTCAGGGAATGCCCCAAGCTATGGCTATAAGTCGCGCTAGGCTAACGGCGTTAGCCTAACGCTAATCTAAAACATCTCCGGAAATGCTCCATATGACACCAAAGTGATATGGGTGAGTAAAACAACTTGTTTTATTACCGAAATAAGGCTCAAATTGTAAAAAACGTTACTTTTCCTTTAAGCCGAATGCTGTCTTTATACTGTCTGTGAGTAGAACCCACACACTGATGATGATGGAGAGGTGGAGGGGGTGGATGAAGTGATGGGTGGAGGAAGGGATGGAGGGATGCTGGTCTATGAGAGCTGGAGGAATGAAAGCACATGAGTCATAGTTGCTGCAGGCGAGCGAGGATCCCGCACTGACCCCAGCTCACAGAGAGAAAGACAGAGGAGAAGGATGGAGGGAAGATGAAGGGATTGTTAAAGGTCCCATGGCATGAAATTTTCACTTTCTGAGGTTTTTGAACGTTAATGTGAGCTCCCCTACCCTGTTTAGCCCCCCCCCCCTCATGGTTAAAAGTTGTGAAATGTCTAAACTGAGCATTTGCGATCCTTTTCTGCGTTACAAAAAATCAGAGCTCAAACGGGCGATTTTGAACAAGGCACCTTATTGACGTCAGATCGAAAAAAGAAATGCAAATGCAGTTCCACCCCCGTCTGTCTGTACTCAGCGTCTCTGTAAATCACGCCCAGAGAGTTTGGACTGCGAATGCGCTAGGCAATGCGAAATGCGTTTTTTTTTTATTTGCCTGGAGGCACGTCCAAGTGTTTCTAGGCTCGGAAGTCCTTTATCTGAGCCTCTGGACCTTTGAACAGCAGTGGTTTAATTTTATTTTCTGTGGAAATGTGTTTATTTTTCAATGGAACGCTTCAAATCTCTCCCCCGTGCAAAAACACGGAAATGGATCAGCTGAGGGCTCAGAGCGAGAGCGGAGAGTTTGGCCACGCCCCCACCCTCTACTATAGGCCATCTCTTTTCTCCTCATTTGCATTCAAGCAACAACGCCCAGAATAAAGTGTTTGAGAGAGATATTTATGACTCTTTCTCATCTTATCTCTGTTTCTCATGCACTGTGTTGATTTTGAAGAAGGATTCATTTACAGTATTAGGGAACCATTAAGGAGCCATATAAAAGCATCAAGAAGTACCATGTCATGGGATTGTTAAACCAAAGAGGGCTACAGAGAGGGAGAGAGCGTGAGAGAAGAGGGAGAGTGAGAGAGGAGGAAGAGGAAGGGGTGAGAGAGGGGAGGGCAGGGAGAGACAGAGGGCGAGGGGAGGAGGGGTGGAGAAGTACAGTTTTTTCTGTCTGACCACATCTCCTCACTGCTTTCATTCTAACACGTCCCACACAGGTTTAAGACTTACTACAAACGTTACTACAAACGACTCCATCTGACAGAGGTGTAAGTACAGATAAAAGTGCACTGGAGTAAAAGTACAGCTACATTTTAGCTCTCAGAATGAAGCTCTGGCCAATCAGAGTAAAGCTACTTCTGCTCAGTAACTTCTGGTTTTAAATGCAGATAATTAAATTGAAATGGTAGAATTATAATGAAGTACAAGTATAGGTTAAAACACTTACATAAAGTACAATCACTTTGGGACAGTGTATATATGGTACTACTATAATACTATTAATACTACCACTACCTAGTTACCTTCCACCTCTGCTACTAATTTTAATTGTAATCACAGAGAAGTAGAAGGCCCTAAAGTTACAGTGATTGAGTTCGCCCTCCTGACAGTCAAAAATGAGTCAGATGCCCTCCCCTGACCTTAACAATGTCTAGTTGCCTTGACTCTTTTATTAACCTCAGAACACATGTGCAACGTGCAATATCCTAACTTCTCCACAAGGAGGTGCTGTGTGTCAGGATGTAATCAAAGAGCAGTCAAAAAGGGAGAAGGGGTAAGGACAGAAGAAAGTAAGAGATGGGGTGGGGAGGTGGGGAAGGGGGTGGATGGAGATGAGTGGAGAGGGGGAGTAAGAGAGGGCAACAGAGAGGGGAAATAGAGGAGGAGAGAGGCACAGAAGGAGGGGGAGATATGAAAAAGAAGAAAGGGTGAGAGAGAAGGAGAGAGGAGGAAAGAGGGGGCCCTCCCCTGACTTAGGAGTCTAGTTTCCTTGATCCTTATTAACCCCAAACATGTGCAATAACCCAACTTTTCCACAAGGGGATGCTACAAGGTTGTAATCAAAGGTCACAATGGTAAAAGGAAAAGAAGGTGGGGGGTGAGAATGAGACAAACTTGTAACTGTACTTTTAGTACAGTTACAAGTTTGTTCAGAGTACTGCATTTCTGTACTTTTAGGCTACGTTCACACTGCAGGGCTTAATGCTCAATTCCGATTTTTTTGTGAAATCCGATTTTTTTGCGAGGCCGTTCACATTTCCAGTTAAATGTGAATTGTATGTGATCTCCAGTGTGAACGCTAAACTCCCCAAAAGTGTCCCGCATGCGCCTTGGAGGACACGATGACGTCACACGGAGCGAACACGCTCAATGTTTACGGAAGTAGCCTAAAGTTGCTTTCGTACCAGAGCCAAAACATGTACAGCTTATTTGTTTTAAGGAGGAGACGGAGAAGGACGAGGTTTTTGGCCACAGCGTTTTGCGGGGCAGTGGCAGCAACGTGTGCAGAAAGGAACATGTGGGTGCGGAGTCACAGCCAGGAGGGGTGGGATTGCTATGTGCTTCGCCGCTTCACTGATGAGTTTATATACTATTTTCGCATGACGAGAAGAACGTTTGTGCACATTTGTGAACGCCTACTTGTACCACTCTCATTGGAGGAAACACACTCAGGTCGGATGAATGCGACCTGGCCGTTCAGACTGAAGTCGCATGTCAAAAGATCGGATATGTATCGGATTTAGGACCACATATCCAAGTGGCCTGGATCGCATTTGAAAAAATCGGATCTGTGTCGTTCACACTGTCATTAGAAGATCGGATAGAGGTCGCATAGAGGCGAAAAAATCGGATTTGGGTCGTTTCAGGCTGCAGTGTGAACGTAGCCTTAGTACAGTTATAAGCAGGGCTCTCAAGTCTCACGCATTGAGAGTGTGACACACGCAATTCGACGTGTTCACACGCTCACACGCCACACACGGCATTTCTCACGCTGATTAATTTTTTTTTTTTTTTTTTTTGTGCCCAGAAAATCAGTCTGTGTGGCTCAGTTTATGCAGGCACCGCGCGTTTTCAGCGAAAAGAACTCTCCCCCTCCTCCCTGTCCCGCTCCCCGGAAAAAAATCAGCCAATCAGAAAATAGATTGTTCTGTTGTTGGGCAGACTGTAGAGTGTAGTTTAAACTGCTAAGCGCACACTGCGGTGATGATAAAACAAACTGAGAACCATCAGGTAATAACTTCATTTATATAACTCTCATTAGTTGCTTTTCTCACACAATTCAAGCCCCCCCCCCCTTCCCCGCTCCTTGGGAAAAATTGTTCACTGGCACCCCCCCCCCCCCCCCCCCGCTCCTCGGAAATTACGCAGTCTCACGCACGACCCCGCTCAAAACTTGAGAGCCCTGTATAAGTTTGTCTCATTCTCAGTATATGGACAGGCCATGCCTCCTGTGAAAGCTCAGAACCTCCAGAATTTGATCACTTTGCTGCAGAGTCTGCATTAGCACTGATTCATGATTCTGGGCTTTAGGCAGTGACCGTTCAGATCAGAGGCATTTTAGATTTAAACACACTGGCAACACAAATGAGGAAAGGCAAGTTTATTTGTATATGCCATTCTTTTATTTGTTTGTTTATTTCATTCATAAAGTATAAAAAGACATCAACATTTGTGATAACAATACAAAATATTGAATGAAAGGGAGCAGAAAGAAGAGTTATCTTATGTTATCTGCCCCCTCTTCCCTTCTTGCCTGTATGCACTTTTCTTTCTTGTTCAAACTGGAGCTACTGTGACAAGTACATTTCTCCTGTGTGAGATCAAGAAAGTCTTATCTTATCTTATCTTAGCACAATTCATACACAAAGTAATTCAAACAAATCAAAATAATCCTCATAAAATGAACATTAAAAGAGAAGAGTGTGGAGAAATAACCTTTCAGTCATATGCAGCTAAAAATAACTGTCACACAGTCAGAGCAGATCTCACATGTTCAGGAAGATTCCAGGTTTTAGCTGCAGAATATTGAAACAATGACTGTCCATGTTTGGTCCTGACTCTGGGGACCAGTCGGAGGCTGCCCCCTGAGCTCCTCAGAGTGACATGGTTCATAACTATAACTGTCAGAGATGTACTTTGGTGCTCAAGTACAGTACAGGAGAGAGCTGCTTTAAAGTTCTGAGCCACATATGCAGCTCCTGGTTCATTCTGCTTTCTGATTGGATAATCATCTACAACCAAAATACTAAATTAGAACATCAACTACTTGTCCATCATGGCCAATGTTTTTGTCATTAAGAGTGAATCAGTATTACAACACTTATGATATATTTAATTTGAACTTCACATTTGGGGGCAAAGAAAGGTCATGTTTACTTCCCAATAACAATTATTTATGAACACACCTACAGTAAAGGTGAGTGAGTTTGTTGTCTGTGTACTCCTGAGTTCTGAGTACTTTAATTCTGAGTACTTTTGTTCAGAGTACTGCATTTCTGTGGGTGTGTTGGGGATGGGTACTTCACAAGACTCTGGCTTCTTTGAACACTACAGGGGTATATTATCTTAAGCAACATGTACTCCACCCTTTGAGCAAATATCAGCCTATATATGTCCTCATGCAGTACTGAGGTAGTACTGAGGTAGTACTGAGATAGTACTGAGATAGTACTGAGGTAGTACTGAGGTAGTACTGAGATAGTAGGTTACTGAGGTCATCATCTACTGTAATCTGTGTGTCAGATGCCCTCCCATGCTCCTCTATCCCCTTGTGTGTCAGATTGCCTTGACTATCCCTGTCCCCATCCTCTTATATACATGTGTGCCAGATGCCCTCCCCTCCTCAGTTCTTGCCCTCTGTGGCCTGTACTTACACAATAGCAGCTAGTTGTGGGGTTATCTTATCATGTGACATATCAAGATTCAAGATTCAAAGCTTTTATTGTCATATGCACAATAAAGAAACACGTTTCCCTGAACAATGAAATTCTCATTTTGCTGCCCACTCTGGATGCCAAGAGCATGCAAAAAAATAAAATAGATAAATAAGATAAGGAGAGCATGTAAAAAAGTATAATCAAATAGAAACAATCAGTAATCAGTAATGTGTGCTGCCCACTGCTCCTTATATATATATATTATATATATATATATATATATATATATATATATATATATATATATATATATATATATATATATATATATATATATGATGGGTTAAAATGCAGAGAAGAATTTCTCCAGTGTGAGATCAATAAAGTCACTTCTTCTTCTTCTTCTTTACAGAATATACACTATGAAAAATATAGGCTGGTGCTATGTACATATTTACAGAAATAACATACAAAAAACTAAAAAATCGGCATCCCGAAGCGGAGCTAGAAAATAACACATCTGCCGCAGTGGGCGCCATGCCTTCAGTGTGTACGTATCAGAGTGTTTACCAGACAAACTGGAAATTAGATGTAGACAAACTTTATTGATCCATAAGGGAAATGATTTGGCCACAGTAGCTCACACATCACAATATATGATTTTAAAACATGTAATAATACATTCAAAATAAGTAGCAAAAATAACAAGAGTCTGGTGTCAAATAAGGCAAATTATAAAATATATATTTACAAGTAAAAAGAAAATATAAATATAGCTGCAAGCAGCAATGTGGGGCCAAGCACCGAAGGTGCATGTAGGCCTCAGTATGTAGGCCACATGCAGGGTCTGATAAGGTCTAACAGAGTCTGACAGAGTCTGACAGGGTCTTACAGAGTCTAACAGAGTCTGACAGGGTCTGACAGGGTCTGACAGGGTCTGACAGGGTCTAACAGAGTCTGACAGGGTCTTACAGAGTCTAACAGAGTCTGACAGGGTCTAACAGAGTCTGACAGGGTCTGACAGGGTCTGACAGGGTCTGACAGGGTCTGACAGGGTCTTACAGAGTCTGACAGGGTCTTACAGAGTCTAACAGAGTCTGACAGGGTCTAACAGAGTCTGACAGGGTCTGACAGGGTCTAACAGAGTCTGACAGGGTCTGACAGGGTCTAACAGAGTCTGACAGGGTCTAACATGGTCTAACAGAGTCTGACAGGGTCTGACAGGGTCTAACAGAGTCTGACAGGGTCTGACAGGGTCTAACAGAGTCTGACAGGGTCTGACAGGGTCTAACAGAGTCTGACAGGGTCTGACAGGGTCTAACAGAGTCTGACAGGGTCTGACAGGGTCTGACAGAGTCTGACAGGGTCTAACAGGGTCTAACAGAGTCTGACAGGGTCTGACAGGGTCTAACAGAGTCTGACAGGGTCTGACAGGGTCTAACAGAGTCTGACAGGGTCTAACATGGTCTAACAGAGTCTGACAGGGTCTGACAGGGTCTAACAGAGTCTGACAGGGTCTGACAGGGTCTAACAGAGTCTGACAGGGTCTGACAGGGTCTGACAGAGTCTGACAGGGTCTGACAGGGTCTAACAGAGTCTGACAGGGTCTGACAGGGTCTGACAGAGTCTGACAGGGTCTAACAGGGTCTAACAGAGTCTGACAGGGTCTGACAGGGTCTAACAGAGTCTGACAGGGTCTGACAGGGTCTAACAGAGTCTGACCAGTACAATACAGTACAAGTAACCAGTACAATAACCAGAGCTGACGAAGCCTCTCGGATGAGCAGCGAAACGTTTTCAACCAAACAAACTTTGTCCAGTTGACAAATTGAACTTCTCCTTTTATCAAGGTCTAACAGGGTTTAACAGATCAAAGACACATCAAAGACAGATCAAAGGTATATTTCTGTGTTGCCTAGCAAGCAGTTGTAAGGAAAAAAGTGCAAAGTGATTGACAGGACATAGGGTTATTTGTTACATAAGGATGAGTTGTTGTTCTGTTGTATGGAGTATGGTATGAATCTAGTCTGGTATCTCTCACTGTTTGAGCAGACATTTCTGGTGTCTGGTGGGTGAACAGGAGTGTCCATGATGGAGAGCAGTTTGTCCAAATGTCTCCAGCTCACAGCTGATCATGTGACCAGCTTTGTCAGTCCTCACAATGTCCCTTTTACTGGTGCTGCTCCGCCAGCAGACCACAGTGAAGTACAGGGTGCTGGCCACCACAGACTGATAGAGGATCTCCAGTCATTTGCTGTACACATTGAAAGCTGAGCTTTCTCAGGAAATAGAGTCTACTCATGCTCTTCTTGTCCTTCCAGTCCAGCTTGTTGTTTAAATGGACTTGTAACAGTCCACTATTTCCATGTCATGACACTGGATGGTGACAGACTCCATTGGTGTCCTCTTCCTCATGAAGTCAATCACCAGTTCCTTTTTCTTGTTAACGTTCAGGAGCAGATGGTTTGCCTGGAACCACTCCACAAAATTTGCAATCAGCCTGTTCCCCTCCTGTCCACTTCTGATACACCCCAGCACCTGTCCCAGCTCGTGTCCATGTCTAACACATTGTACTACTGCAGAGTCATCAGAGAACTTCTGCAAGAGGCAGGACCCAGAGCTGTACTGGAGATCAGAAGTGTAAAGAATGACAGAAAACAAGACTGCAGTGTCTCTGCTTAAATGCTTTAAAGGCACTGAAACTGAATGAGTTCCTTTTAAACAGTTTGCAGTGGTCCAAAGTTACTTACCTTATGCATTCTGAACATCCTCATTTTTCACTGTGATGAGTTTATAAGCACTTTTTTTACAACTTTCAAAGACCAGAGCGGAGTTTTGCTGTGACAATATAGATAATACTTCCTTATTGTTAGACTGACATATTTTGACCTCAAGAGCTATACAGTAGTATTTGTATTAGGGCAAGATACATTTTGCTCAAATACATGGGTTTAAGAAAAAAGTTTAATGCTGCTAAAACAATAGCTGCTTGTATGGAAGTGGAATGAGTACCATTCATTCTCTTCCGCTTTTCCATTTTCTGGGTCACGGGGGCAGCAGTCCAAGCAGATCTGCTGCCCAGAACACAATGCACCAGCCCCCATGAATCCTTCCGCGGGTGGTGGGTCCACAGGAGGACGGCTCACGTCACAACGGGCCTTGATGTATCTTCTGCCATGGGGGCTACCAATGTCCACAGACACTGGGGGCGAGGTGGGGTTAAGTGTCTTGCCCAAGGACACAACGGCAGCGCTCATCTGTGGGAGCTGCGGTCACATGCAGTCAACTCGTCAAGAGCGGGATTCGAACCGCCAACCCCTGGCATCACGAGGCATATGCTCTACCAACTGAGCTACTGCCGCCCCGGAATGAGTACCAGCAGACCTCTTCAGAGCTTTGAACCATGTGTGAGTCATCTTTATTCTCCTGTATTCAAGCCGACAAAAAAAATCACGCTGCATACTGGTGTGATGTGCAGCTTGTTTGTTGTGATGACGTTCACGACAATGTATCATAAAAGAGCAGGCGGGAATGTGTATCCCGGGGTGTCAGATGCCCCATCTTCCTGTATACCTGTGTGTCAGGTGCCCTGTTAACCAACTCCTAATACCTCACTAGTTTAGTGTATTTGATTTATTTGACAGGGACAATGTACAGGAGCATTAATCACAAAAAATGAAAAGATGCTTTGTACCAGACTTTAGCTCTCGGAGCTAATTTCCATCTGCAGTCCCTGAGACATTACAAACAACATCACAAACAATGAACATAAAGCACAAAAACAGTGCAATTCATAATATTTACAGTGGCGGTGATACATTTCATCAATTAGTAAAAAATAATTCAAACTCTTTTCCCAATACCTGTACCCCCTTCTCATGTCTAGTCTTTAATGCTGACACGTCTGCAGTCTTAGAAACTGTTGTTTAATTTCCAGGCTAAATCTTTTTAAGCATTTGCACTAGACTTGTTTCTTCTGTTAAGTTATTTTAGATGAGTATTGTGATTTAAAATGTCCAAAGAAGAATGATGATCTATGGGTGGCATAGATTAGAACACAAGCACAATATGTCTTCTTTCATTTGTATCTGTGAAAAGCAGTGCTATCCGAGGTCCTCGGGTTTATGTGACTGCTCATGTGACCATATGATAAGACTGATCATGTGACTTCCCTCTGTGTCAGGAGAACATGAGGCTGGAGTTATGCAACAGACCTGTTCACATTCTCTTCACATATACTTTTTAGACTTACTGCTGTTACAATGTAGTTTTCACAAACTTACCTGGAGTTGTTCTGAGGTCCGAGGGCCAGCTCCAACTCGTGGTTCCTAAGACGAGACATAAAACCAGAGGAGACAGAGCCTTTTCTGTGGCTGGACCAAAGCTGTGGAACGCTCTGCCTCCTCACATCAAAACAGCTCCCACTGTGGAGTGTTTTAAGTCTCGTCTTAAGACCCACTTTTATTCTCTGGCTTTTAATCCCGCATGAGTTGTGTGGTCCTCTGTGTTTTTATTGTTTTTAGTTATTTATTATTATCAGTTTATTTATTGCTTTTTTTAGTAATGTTTTTATAATTGCTTTTGTTTTTAGTGATTGTATTATTAGCACTTTGTTTATTGCTATTTTAGTAATGTTATTATTAAGTTCTATTGATTTTATGTGCAGCACTTTGGAAACTGTCTCTGTTTATAAAATGTGCTATAGAAATAAAGTTGGATTGGATTGGATTGGATTGTTCTTCTCTTCTTGGAAATTTCTTCTCTCAAACAGATATCACAGCCTTGTGATGTCATGTGGTAATACAGGAAGTGCTCCACTATGTTTTTAAACCCCCATACAATCATTTGGATCCTTTCATCCCTGGAATTGTCAGTCTCTACTAAACTAAAGGTAAAAGGAGCTGTTAACTTGAAAACTACGACTACATGACATCACAAGGTGGAACAGAGCATTTTGAACTTTGGCGATGTAGACAGACTGATAATAAAGAGTAACTCAAGCATGAATGAATGAAACAAACACAACTCCAGGTATGTTTGTGATGAGATAACATGGTTTAAAGCTCACAAGAGTCACATATTGTGTAATATTTTGTTACTTAAGTACACATACAGGAGCAGAAGATTACTCAAGTAAATATTAAATTAAAAAATCTAGTTAGTAAAACTGTTGAAGTAAGTGTTTAAAATTGTACTTTAAAAGTAAACAGTAAAAGTATTTTGCTGTGAAGCATTAAATGTAGTGATTTTGACAATGAAGTGATTCAATAGATTTCTTCATTTTTTGCTAAAAGTTGGGAGTTTCACGCAAATTAAATGTGCTAAAAGTATTTTTTTTTTTTTTTTTTCAGTCCACATCTAAAATGTGGACTAAAAATCAAATCTAAAAAAAATCTAAAATCTAAAAAATCAACTGTGAAATGTCCTTAAACCAGTGCTTCTCAAATAGTGGGGCGGGCCCCCCTGGGGGGGCGCGGTGTGATGTCAGGGGGGCGCGTGTGACCCTGGGAAACATGCTTTTTTGCCGTACCCGTCTGTGGAATACCCTTCCCGACCACCTTAGGGCCCCACAGTCGGTGGATGCTTTTAAAAGTACACTAAAGACTCACTTGTTCACAAGAGCCTATGGCTAATTGGCCCCATAATATGTTGTGTTTTTATCTTGCTATGTTTGTATTCTGTCTGTGTTTTTACCGTTTTTAAATGCTCTGTAGCACTTTGAGATTGTTTTTCAATGTAAAGTGCTTTATAAATAAAATCTATTATTATTATTATTATTACTGTACTAGAACTAAGTGTAATTGCACATCAACAACAGTAGTTGGCAGTGACGCTCTCATTGTTGCTCTGGGGCAGGGGTCGGCAACCTTAAATACGCGATATATGCACAGAACAGACAGGATTTTTTGTTTTGTTTTGTTTTTTCAGCGCTTTTAAAAGCACATGGCTTATTTGCATAAACTAAGTTTTGTTTCTGTAAAACATAAACAAATGTGCCCAAATCTGCATTAAAAACACATTAATATTTGAGTCCTCAGTGCAGTGTTGTTTCTTTTTTTGTTTTTAATGTTAATAAAGGATACAATGTTATGCAGAGGCGTACTAATAACAATTTTCTAGACAAATAATACTATTAATAGTCGCGCGCAGGGAGGGGGGCGTGAAATTTTTTGTTCTTTCTAGGGGGGGCGTCACAGAAAATAATTGAGAAGCACTGCCTTAAACAGCTAAGAACAGCTACCCCACAATTGTACTCAAGTATATAGTGTAGACCTGTATGAACATGAAACATGAAACTTGTGCTCTTCAAGATCCCATGAATAGACTGCAACTTTTTTATCCATTTTAGATTATGGAGACTTGCTGTATATGAACGCTTCAGCTCAATGTCTGAGTAAGATTGACTCTGTGTATCTGCTGCTTTGAGGTTTGTTACTAACTGTAGGGCCTTGACCCACCACTGTGAACTGTACTCTCGAGTGGGATGGCCTTCTTTGTCCACTAGGAGGTTGACTCATTCGTACACCTTTATCTACAAGGCCATGCTTGGACTACTTCCCTCCTACATATGTAACTTAATCACACAGAGAAGTGTTGATGCTTATCATTTACATTCAATTGATCAGTGGTTGCTCTCTGTTCTGTTTGTTCGCACAGAGTTGGGAAAAAGGGCTTTTGTCTTCTCTGCCCCCTCGACATGGAACAAGCTGCAAAAGGACTGGAAATTAACAGAATTTATCTCGTTGAATGACTTTAAATCCAGACTGAGAGCTCTTGAGACACCCTCCATAAATTGTACCTGTTTTAACTAATTTATATGTAATTTTAACTAATTTATATGTCATTTTAATTGTCTTTTAATTGTCTTTATGCTGCCTCTAGGTCAGGGCTCCCTTGAAAAAGAGGTTTTTAATCTCAATGGGATTTCCCTGGTTAAATAAAGGTTTAAATAAAAAAAAAATGACATGGTACTTCTTGATGCTTTTATATGGCGCCTTAATGGTTCCCTAATACTGTAAATGAATCCTTCTTCAAAATCAAGCCTCAGTGCATGAGATATGACTGTCTGAGGCTAAATATGTCTCTAAAACACTTTATTATGGGCGTTGTTGCTTGAATGCAAATGAGGAGGACAGAGACAGGCCAGTGCAGCGGGTGGGGGTGTGGCCAAATGCGCCGCTGGTTCCTCGTTTAGCGGTGCGCTGGCCCCACTTCCATGTGTGTAAGCATGGAGGAAGATATGAGAGGAGTTGCATTAAAAAAACACATTTCCACAGAAAATAAAATTAAACCACTGCTGTTTCAGAGGTTCGGAGGCTCGGATAAAGGACATCCGAGCCTGGAAATACTCTCACGTGTCTCCAGGCAAATAAAAAAACGCATCTCACATTGCGTAGCTCGTTTGCGGTCCAAGTTCTCTGGGCGTGATTTCCAGAGACGGTGGGTAGATATCCAGATGGGGGGTGGAAACCTTTCCACGAATGTGACGTCAGAAAATTCCCTTGTTCAGAATCGCCCGTTTGGGCTGTCTTTTTTTCAAAAGCAGAAAAGGATTGCAAATGCTCAGTTTACACATTTTGCAACTTTTAGCCATGGGGGGGGCTAAACAGGGTAGGGGAGCTCACATTAACATTCAAAAACCTCAGAAAGGGAAAATGTCATGCCATGGGACCTTTAATTGTCTTCTTCATGTTTTGTAGAAGCCAGAAAGACCTGGCAGACCCAAGTATATTGTGAGGGTCTGTTGGTCAGCGGGATCTTCAACTCACACCTCTGGAAGAGCAAGGACAGACACCAGAGACCTTGCTCTCACTGAGGTGGTGGATGCTGAAAGTAAGGGATGCCATCAGGCTAAAGAAGTCCATTTGAGCTTGTTGGTTTGTGGGACTCCTGAGGCAGCTTACAGGTACTGACAGGCCAAGTGTGCCGCAGCTCGTGCATTCGCAGAGGCAAATACTTTTGTTTGGGAGGAGTTCAGAGAGGCCATGGAGGAGCACTATTGGTCGGCCTCAAAGAAATTCTGGCAAACCGTCCCAACGCCTCAGGAAGAGGAAGCAGTGCTTCACCAACACTGTTTACAGTGCGGGTGGAGAGCTGTTGACCTCGAATGGGGATGTTGTTGGATGGTGGAAGGAATACTTTGAGGATCTCCTCAATCCCACTGTCACGAGGAGGAAGCAGCGACTGAGGACTCAGAGGCGGACTCATCCATCACCCTGGCTGAAGTCATTGAGGTGATTGGTAAGCACTTTGTTTGCAAGGGTCTAGGAGTGGATGAGATCCATCCCAAGTATCTTAAGGCCCTGTCTGCACGACAACGTTCCTGTTTTTTTTTTTATACGGGCTGGAAAAAATGCGCGTCCACACACGTGTTGGATCAGTAAATATTGGCGTCCAGGCGAACACGGAGCGCTGAGTGAAAACGATGTAGTACATATGTCACACCGATAAGTGGCGCTGTAAACAGGAAACAGCCAGAGCCCCCCAGCCAGAGCACATGCGCATAAAGTCCTTTCTCTTTCGTAAACAAGCAAAGACGTGTACTTTAGGGACCGTCAACAAATGCGCAATTATTTTGTCCCCCTGCTCCACCAATGTAGCAGGGACTCACTCTGGTAATGTGAAAATGCTGACCGTCCCCAACATAGACAGACGCCAGAGAACGAAGATTTGCGCTGCGTGAGCAGAGTTTTTGTCTATAAATCGATAGTTAGTATTACTTGCTATCGTTTTATTAGATAGACATTAACAAGTAGAACTCTCGTTAACCTTGCTCGTGTTATTAAGGCAAAATGCTTGTTTGGAACTTAATACGGGAATGTTAAACATACTCGGACATTATGTTGGCTTTTCTGCGAGAATATACAACCGGGGACCATCACCACCGGGCAGTTATATAGTTGTGTGAATTTGTGTAAAGAAAACAGAAATGCTTTCATATATTTTTGTGTGTGATACTGCATGTGCCTGTTTGTAAACGGTAAATTTTCATTCAATAAAAAAGAAATGGTTGCTCTTTTTCTTTATTTACAGCACACAACACCCTCAAACTGGTATGGGCTCCTCTTTGTCCACTATCTGCCTTTTCAGCGACGGGATCTTTCCAGTTTTAAAATACGTGTTTAGCTTTGAATTGGCAAACACTCGTGTGTCGTGCGTACTGCCAGGCCACGACGTGCGTAATTGTGCATGCATCTCCGCTGGGGTTGCACTGCATAGTAGATCAACAGGTTTTGACGCAACAGTGCAAATAAACTTAGAAATGTCCGCATAACAAACTTAACTCCATTGTCCGCCATGGTGGTTGTTATCTGGTCGTTACCGGCCGAATGCGCAAGGTTACCTTCTGGTCACTGGTCACGTGATGTCAGATATTGGACTCTGCCAGGGCTGCCCTATGTCACCGGCTCTGTTTGTTGTATATATGGACAGGATTTCGATGTGCAGTCAGGGGCTGTAGGTGGTCCAATTTGGGGACCACAGGATCTCATCTCTGCTGTTTGCTGATGATGTTGTCCTGATGGCTTCATCAGACCAGAACTTGCAGCATGCACTGGGGCAGCTTTCAGCCACGTGTGAAGTGGCTTGGATGAAGATCAGCTCCTCCAAATCCAAGGCCATGGTTCTCAACTGGAATAAGGTGGCTTGCCTAATCCAGATGGGTGGTTCAAGTATCTTGGGGTCTTATACATGAGTGAGGGGAGGGTGAAGTGTGAGATTGACAAGCGGATCGCTGAAGCATCTGCAGGGATGTGGTCACATGGCGCAGGAGTTAGTGTCTGGAGAGAGGTAAGTCTGGGTCCCTGCTGAACCACTCCAGATAAAGCTCTCCAGATGAACACAAATATACATGTAGGTCTCTTTATGGAAACGAGAGATGTGTCCTGTGTCGTCCTTATCATACACACTTTATGGACTGCTCCTCTGATAAGATTATAAACATAAACATCAGGTGCAAGCATGGAGCCTCCTTTCCAAAGTTTCTGTCCCAGTCAAAACCCTACCCTACCCTTAAAAGCCCTACATTACGTAAAACTGACTCTTTAGTCTTGAGCCATGTTGCAACCTTGTTACCTCACCTGGAGTTGTGTTTTATTTCATTCACACATGTTTGAATAACTCTTTATTATTAGTCTGTCTGCATCCCCAAAGCTCAAAATACTCTGTTCCACCTTGTGATGTCATGAAGCAGTACTTTTATATGTATGAAGTGACATCACAAGGTGTTTTCTTGTTTGAGAGAAGAACTCCAGATTTGTTTGTTGATGAGGAAACAACTTGCACAACCTGGACCAGACAATAGCGTAATATGGGCCTCTAACACCAATACATTTAAGATTTAACTCAAAATCTTGCCTAGTTTTCAATAGTCTGACCATTAATTACATTTATAATTTTGCTTCCTGGTTGGACATGGGCAGTGGATGTGACATACATAGAGGTAATTCCATAACTGCTGTTTTAATGAGACTAATACACATAAATGACAACACCTTTATTTTGTTAAATTAAATTTTAAACGCTCATAAAAATGCAACGTAAACGATCTGGAGATTGCTATGTAACTGTGAGGGCAGATGTGTGACCTGGTTTATGGTTCATATATCTGTAATTACTGGGCATATCACATGAAACAAAAACTGGCACAAAGTCCAATGTCTTCTCTGTCAGGAGAAATAAACTAAAGTCAAATGATTTTGTCACAACAACTTCAGAAAGTGGTGCCATTATTCAACCCCAAAGATTAAATTATTATCAAATGAAAGGACTAACTAATGAAAGGATTAACAAGACATGACAAGATTGTGGAGCCAACCCCAAACAGTGTCCTCCTATCCCTGTCTGTTCTGCTGTCCTTGTGTGTCCTCCTGTCCCTGCCGTGTGTCCTCTGTTCCATGCAGTGGACAGTGGTTATGTGAGCTGGACTCTGTCCCTTACAGTGGACAAAGTCTCACAACTGTAATGTACACAACAATTAAAGAGTGACACATTAACTAGGTCTCCTGTCTGAGGATGAGGACAGACACACACAGAGAAACACAGACACACAGAAACACACAGAGAAACACAGACACACACAGAGAAACACAGACACACAGACACACACAGAGAAACACAGACACACACAGAGAAACACAGACACACACAGAGAAACACAGACACACACAGAGAAACACAGACACACAGACTGTTCTGGTCCCTGTTCAGTCTGGTCTGGACTGGTCTGGGTTCAGTCTGGACAAGCCCAGCCTTCTAGAGACTAGTAGGAGTTAGTTATTTTGAATCGGACTGGCTCAGCCTCTGCTGATCTTCCCCAGGATAGCTGTGGCTACAGCTGTGGTTCCAGCACAGAGTGAGGAGAGAGAAGGACAGAGTCCTGTCACTGTTGCTCCATAAGAACAGATAACACATGATAAGATATAAAGAAGGTCAAAGCACATGAGGCCTGCACTGGACCAAGGGATTTTGTTTTGTTTTGTAGAGTGCCAGGGTTTCAAAATGTAAAAACATGTGAAGATTAAGATTAAGCCTTCATTTGGTCTCACACACAATGACACACAGTGACACACGGGAGAAATTTGACTTCTGTGAGCAGCCATCTTTCGGCGCCCGGGGGGCAGTACCATGAAGGGTCTTGCCCAAGGACCCACACTGGCTAGCTCATTGCCAGAGGGGGGGATTTGAACCCACATCCCCCGGGGAAAGTCAGTGACTTACCAGTTGAGCTAACCCTGACTCGGCACACCACAGTGGGTCACGCTCATACAATGGGACTCTCTATAATTTCAGTGCTCCTGAACATGATCAGATCATTCAGATACTCACAGCCTCACTGACCGGACCTCTGGTCAGCTCACTGAGACTGTAAGGAGCTTTAAGTATTTGGGAACATTGATAACAAACTAAACTTCACACAACAGGTGGATGAGATTTGTATGAAATGAACCACAGACTTTACAGGATCACAAATCTCCAGAGTCTGGTGAGGGTCTGTGAGAGTTCTTGTCTTTAACATCTCTGTTTGGTTTGGTCATCTGACAGTGGCTAACGAGAGCAAGATCCACCAAATTGTGAACAGCCTAAATATGCAGGGTTTGTGTGATAAACATGTGTGAATGAAATTAAACTAAACAGACAACTCCAGGTATGTTTGTAATGAGGAGACAGATCAGAAAATGACATAATATGGGTCCTTCAATGCTCTGGTACATTCCTCCACTTAAGAGGACAATATCAGAAGCACCCCACACAAGAATGTGCTTATAGAGGGGTCTGAATGGGGTGGAGTCAAAGCAGGACAGGAGGTCAGAGAGGAGCAGCACAGAGGTCAAAGCTGTAGAGGATAGAGGGGTCGCAGGGGGTCGGCACAGCACTCTCTGCTAACACAGCATTTATGGAGAGAAAGGCCATTCAATACTAACCTGTCACAAACTATTGTCCTGTTCATTGCTGCAGGCTCAGGCAAAACACACATGTGTTCCAGCTGTGAGGTGTGAAAGAGGAACAAAGAGTAGGCACAAGAGGAGGGACATTTGAAGCCAGGATAATCCAAAATGGAGTATTGTCATATAAAATGAAAATGGAATTAGCATCTTACTTAAAAAACATACATTTCATAAGTCAAGACATCCCTGTCTGGGCATAATATTTCAGTATTAATACTACCACTGTCAGACATCCTACCTCTGCTACAGCTACTACTATTAGGCCTACAGGTACAAATACAGAAAGGGATTCTGATGGCCAAGAAAACAGCATTTAAGGGTGGTGACCAGATGAAGCTGAAGCAGGTAGAGCAGGAACTGAAGGTCAGTTTAAGAGAGGCTCCAGACTCCTACAGTAGGACGTAGAGCTGGGGGGTATGACCAAACATTTATATCACGGTATTTTTCAAAATTATACCGGTATCACGGTATTTGACAGTATTTTTTTTTTTTCATGCATGACTAGGTGTTAACCCCATTTCCTAATAATTTAGAGAATAATTACTGCAGTAAATTTGACTTGGTAAAACAAATCTGGGTCCAGTGCTTTAATCATCTCCCTGAAGCACCTTTCTCAACATGTCTAAATGGATAGGAATAGCGTTGGTAATATCGTTTCACAGTTTGCTTTTCTTGTCGTGGGCAGTCCCCTTAGCAAACACGTCTTTGAGTGACGTCTGAGTCAATACAGCTTTAGCCCGACGACATTTACAGAATATGGTTGTCCATGTTGTTTACCGCTCAACACACGCTGTAGCCGTGTCCCAGTTCAAGGGTTATTGATCCGTGTGCGTAATTTGCGTGGTGCGTGTTGTTAGCATTAGCATTAGCTGCGTGTCTGGGTGCTGCGAGCGGCTCTGTGGATTTCAGCAACGGCCTTGCGGTCCGCAGAGAGTAGTTTGAAGGCTGCAGCACCCGCTAGGCATTCGGTCATTACGTTCCTCCATTCGTCTTAAAAATTCCGCCCTATTGCTATAATTAAAGATCCCATGACATGGTACTTCTTAATGCTTAATGGTTCCCTAATACTGTAAATGAATCCTGCTCCAAAATCAAGACTCAGTGCATGAGAAAGACACATGTACACAGTCAGAGTCAGAATATCTCTCTCTGAACAACTCATTCTGGGCCTTGTTGCTTGAATGCAAATGAGAAGGACAGAGATAAGTTAGAGGAGCGGGTGGGGGGGGGGATGCGCCGCTGGTTCCTTGTTTTAGCGGTGCGCTGTGTGCTGACCCCACTTCCGCGTTTTAAGCGCGGAGGAAGAAAGGAGAGGCATTTCCATGAAAAAAAAAAAAAATTCACAGAAAATAAAATTAAACCACTATTTCAGATGTCCAGAGGGTCGGGTAAAGGACTTCCGAGCCTAGAAACACTCGCACGTGCCTCCAGGCAAATAAAAAAACGCATTTCGCATTGCGTAGCTCATTCGCGTTCCAAACTCTCTGGGCATGATTTACAGAGACGGTGGGTAGACATCCAGACGGGGGTGGAACTGCATTTTTCGATGTGACATCAGAAAGTTTCCTTGTTCAGAATCGCCCGTTTGAGCTGTGTTTTTTTCTAACGCAGAAAAGGACCGCAAATGCTCAGTTTAGACATGTCGCAACTTTTAGCCATGAAGGGGGGGGGGGGCCTAAACAGGGTAGGGGAGCTCACATTAACGTTCAAAAACCTCAGAAAGTGAAAATTTCATGCCATGGGACCACTTACAACTACATATATATTACAGTGACAGTGGCACCGTGATGATGTGTTTAAGGTATTACATTATTTTATTTTGCCGGGATATTTCTTCCTACGATGTTAAAAATGTGCACAGTTTGAAACTGTGCACAAAAAAAACAAATGAGGATTTGACAATAGAGGATTTGACAACTACCTGGTTTTAAAAGGTATGCTTAGAGAGGGGGCATCACTGCAGCAGATTCTGATGAATGGAAGCAAAATCTTAAGTTTTGAAGACCCAGATTACGACCTAAAATTTATAGACTCGCTTTCCTTCCTTCCCATGCGTCTTAACACTATGCCCAAGGCCTTGGGTTATACAGACAGCACTAAGGGATTTACTAAGGGAAAAGTAACCTCGGCTACGTAGGTAGATACCCAGAACGTTCCGACTACGGTGTAGAGCACATGGTGATGAGCGAACGAAAAGAATTTCACGTGTGGTACGATGAGGTCTCTCAAGTGACGTTTAACTTTAAAAAGAAAGCCGTGCATTATTGTAAAAATGACGTAAACATTCTTGCCGAGGGCTGCCTTAAATTCAGGGAACAGTTTTTAGGCGAGACAGGCATAAACCCATTCAACTCTGTAACCATCGCCTGGGCCTGCATGAAGGTATTTCGCACAAATTATTTGCCTCCTGAAACCCTGGTCGTTCCGTGCCCCTACAACTACAAACGTCGGAATAAAAGATTCTCAAATGCTTCAATTCATTGGCTAGAATGGTGGGTGATGCACAAATGAAAAAAATCTTTATCCAGCACGCTCTAAACATGGGGAAAAAACAGATCGGTCCTTTTTTCGTAGACGGTTATGCTGAGAGTAATGATGTAAAAACTGCCTTCGAATTTCATGGTTGTTTTTACCATGGGTGCGCGCGTTGTTTTAATCCCACAGAGACATGTCCCCAGAGGAGCGTTACCTTTAGGGTGACCATTGGTCCGGATTTCGTCCGGATTGAGCTCTTGTGAGAGCAAGCTGTGAAATACTCTACTTACACCTTATTTAATCTTACCTGTACCTTTGTATTTTATTACATTTTTTTATTATATTGTTTACTTCTTCCCCCTACACTTTTTGCAACACTTTTCTACCATGTACTATTATTGCATGTTATTAGTACTTCTCGACTATCTTAGCGAGTCAACGGTTCTTCTGATCTAAGCATTTCATTGCATTGTTGACCTTGTGTTGATCCTGCATATGACAAATAAACAATCTTGAACATCTTGAGCTTGACCATATGGTACGCAAGAAGTGCCCATCCAGCCAATCCAACTTGTGGAAGGGGCTTCTAGAACCGTGGGGTGAAATTTCTCCAGATTACCTCAACAAATTAAGAGCTAGAATGCCAAAGGCCTGCAATGCTGTAATTGCTGCAAATGGAGGATTCTTTGACGAAAGCCAAGTGTGAAGGAAAAATTATTATTTCAAATACAAATCATTATTTCTAACCTTGTCAATGTCTTGACTATATTTTATATTCATTTTACAACTCATGGTTTTAAATAAAAGTGTGACTTTTCATGGAAAACACAAAATTGAAAAACGGTAGTGTATGTTTTCCCTGCCAGAATCTTACACCCTGCAGTTATGTGCTGGACTGTCTCAGGAGCCTCTTTGCACAGCCTACATCTTGGGTCTTCTGGTGTGGTAGATCTGGGCCTCTATTGCCCGGGTGCTCAAGGCCTGCTCCTGTGCAGCCAGGATGAGGGCCTCTGTGCTGTCCTTCAGACCAGCGCTCTCCAGCCATTGGTAGGATTTCTTGATATCAGCCACTTCAGTTATGTTCCGGTGGTACGCCCCATGTGGGGGTTTGTCCTGCCATGATGGTCCCTCCAGCACCTCTTCCTCTGCACTCCACTGTCTGAGGCATTCCTTGAGAAGATCATCTGTCGGGGCCTTGTCCTTGATGTACTTATGGATTTTGGATGTTTCATCCTGGACAGTGGTTCCCACACTCACTAGTCCTCGGCCTCCTTCCTTCTGGCTCACGTACATCTTAGGGTGCGGGATTTGGGATGGAACCCTCCATGCATGGTCAGGAGCTTTCGTGTCTTAACGTCTGTGGTCTGTATCTCCTCCTTTGGCCAGCTTGATTCCTGCTGGGTATGTGATCACTGGCAGGGTGTAGCAGTTTATTGCCTGGGCCTTGTTCTTGCCATTGAGCTGACTTCTTAGGACTTGCCTTACTCGTTGCAGGTTTTTGGTCATAGCCGCTTTTCTTGTTGCCTCTTCAAGGTTGCCATTTGCTTGTGGGATACCAAGGTACTTCTGTCTTCAATGTCTGCTATTGTTCCCTCTGGGAGTGAGACCCCCTCTGTGTGGACTACCTTCCCTCTTTGTCACCATCCTACTACATTATATATATATACACACACACACACACACACACACGTGTGTGTGTGTGTGTGTGTGTGTGTATATATATATATATATATATATATATACATAGTATATTGCTAGAAAAATAAAAATGATTGTACTGTATGTCATTTAAACAGAATCATGCATCTGAAAAAACAGCTTACAGTAACACACGGTTGAAAAGTTTTATTCACAAAGACACATAACATACACTTCTTATAAAAACAGGAGCAAATGTAAAAATCGCAATTGTCTGCAGCCTCTTTGCATACACACACATTGCATGGAGATGTTCACAATCTTTAAAGAATGATGTGAGAATGAACCTGAATGCTACACCAGGATCTACAGCAGTGGACAGTACAAACATCTCACCTGGCGCTAGCCCCATGACTCCCTTTGGACTCTACAGGGACCCTCACCTATATCTCTGTGACTTGGTTTATGTTTCATATTTCTGTACATTTTGGGCCTATCCACGTGAAATAAAAACTGGCACAACGTCTGTCAGGAGAAATAAATTAAAGTCAAATGATGCCATTATTCAGCCCCAAAGATGTGATTCTTGTCAGCTGTCATAAGATTAATATGACAGGTTTATGGAGCCAATCCTAAACAAATGAGAAGGAGAAACATTTGCAGTTTTGCAATTTCTTTAAAAATCATTAACTCTTGAGTTTTATAGGCCCTTTCCTACCAAAATGACATACAATTTCAGAACATGAACACAACCTATTCATTTAAGGGCTTATTTTACCATTTATTGGCTGAAATTTTATGCAACCAAGCATTAACCACAACAAAAACAAGAAGGGGCCAACCGTTAATCACAAACCAAACACAAACAGATTATAAGTAGCTGATTATAACCTCCTCACTCCCACTGTTAAATCCAAGCACCGGACCTTGGGGGACCGAGCCTTTGCCACTGCTGCTCCCACCCTCTGGAACTCCCTGCCCTTCCATATCAGAAACTCGGACTCAGTAAACAATTTCAAGTCACAGCTCAAAACTCATCTTTTCACCATTGCCTTTGACCCACATTAATTTGTTTTATTTTATTTTTATTCCTTTCTGTAAAGCGTCTTTGAGTTGTTTTGAAAAGCGCCATGTAAATCTTATGTATTATTATTATTATTAACAATGGTAAAGTCACGAAGGGGCTGTGGACATGTGTGATATGGAGGTCTGAGGAAACTGCAGAAACTAGCCTGAGGCCAAGTCCAGGTCTGGTCCTGCACAGCGTCACTACCCACAGTCCAGCCAAGAACATTCAACAAGAAAGGAGAGAAGGGCAGGAGAGGGGCAAGAGTGGGCATAGACTGTATAGAAATGGACTGAAGGAGCAGAACGTCACCCACAGCGTTCAATTACAACCAAATGAAGCCAATCGAGGTTACAAGTTAAAGCAGCTAATCTGCAACCAGGGACTCTATCAGGAGTGAGAGGTTGATAAAGGTCCTTATCTCCCCAGCCTGCGCCGCTGCTTTGGCCTGGGCAGATGCTTAGAACCAAGGCTGTCAATCAAGGCTATTGCTGCTGTTGTGGGAGCAACCTTAGAGTAAAAAAAGACACCTGGTTGGTCTGTTATTAATGTTCATATCTTGATTTAGGCAGGAAACAGTGAAATAAAAACCCCAGGATCATGTCGAGGTTTCAAAAGCTTTAAAAGGAGAATTAATGTTTTTTACAATCCTTATTTCGGTAATAAAACAAGTTGTTTTACTCACCCATAGCACTTTGGTGTCATTTGGAGCATTTCCGGAGATGTTTTAGATTTGCGATATAACGCGAGTTCTCGGGGTACATGTTTGCGGTCTCCAAATAACACAAACTTTAGCACTTTTCAAATCATAGAAGCTCAATGTCTTAGTCTACACTTTCGTTTGAGTCAAAAGTGGCCTGTAATCTGAGATTTAGCCATAATTTCGAGTAGATGAGGCCAGTGCGCATGCGCTCATTCACAGCTGTTTTGCAGATAAGACGCAACTTTTCTGTTGCGAGCGACACATGGCAGAGGATTCGGACTTTGAGGCTGAAGAGGACTTATGGAGGACTGAGGACTGAAGAGGAGTATACGGATGAGGAGACAGAATGGATACGGAAAGAATGAAGCGGAGACAGTTTTAGGAGCAGCGCAGAGAACAGCCGGTTCGCATTATTTCTCAGAATCGTGCGCTGAATCCGCTGGCCTTCTTTCTTTGCTGGTAAAAAATCGTCCTGACTGAAGTGGGTACTGCAAACACGATGGTCCAAACGTCTTACAGCTTTGCGTTTCATGTTTAGGTCCCGAGAGGTGAGAGCAAAATAAGATGTGACTGAGCGCATGCGCACTGTCATCATCCACTCAAAACTATGGCTAAATCTCGGATTACAGCCCACTTTTGACTCAAACGAAAGTGTAGACTAAAACATTGAGTTTCTATGATTTGAAAAGTGCTAAAGTTTGTGTTATTTGGAGACCGCAAACATACACCCAGAGAACTCACTTTACAGATATCACAAATCTAAAACATCTCCGGAAATGCTCCAAATGACACCAAAGTGCTATGGGTGAGCAAAACAACTTGTTTTATTACCGAAATAAGATTGTAAAAAATGTTAATTCTCCTTTAAGTTCAGAATGAGAAGCCTGACAGCAGCAGTTACTGAGAGAAGGGTCACACGCCTCAAAGGAACCACTTCACACCCATCCAGGCAGATTAGCAATGTCCATTTATTCATACAGTCTATGGAAGAGGGGCAGGAGTGGGACAGGACACACCAGGCTCAAATGCTCAGGAGCCCTCAAGGTGTCCATTTGGAAAAGCAGACAGGAGCAGAACATTTGAGCAGAATTCATGAGAATTTGCAAAGAACTCTCTTAAACAAAGATACATTTTGGTCAGTTGGGAATGAGACAAAGGAAAAGTAACGTTTTTTACAATTTGAGCCTTATTTCGGTAATAAAACAAGTTGTTTTACTCACCTATATCACTTTGGTGTCATATGGAGCATTTCCGGAGATGTTTTAGATTAGCGTTAGGCTAACACCGTTAGCCTAGCGCGACTTCTAGCCATAGCTCGGGGCATATAATATATTCCCCGAGCATGTAATATGCCCCGTGCGGGCTCCAAATAACACAAACTTTAGCACTTTTCAAATCATAGAAGCTCGATGTCTTAGTCTACGATTTCCTTTGAATCAAAAGTGGCCTGTAATCCGAGATTTATCCATAGTTTACAGCTTTGCGTTCCATGTTTGGGTCCCGGGAGCTGAGAGCACACTCCGCACATGCGCACTGGCGTCCTCATCTACTCGAAACTATGGCTAAATCTCAGATTACAGGCCACTTTTGACCAAACGAAATCGTAGACTAAAGACATCGAGCTTCTATGATTTGAAAAGTGCTAAAGTTTGTGTTATTTGGAGCCCGCACAGGGCATATTACATGCTCGGGGAATGCCCCGAGCTATGGCTATAAGTCATGCTAGGCTAACGGCGTTAGCCTAACGCTAATCAAAAACATCTCCGGAAATGCTCCATATGACACCAAAGTGCTATGGGTGAGTAAAACAACTTGTTTTATTACCGAAATAAGGCTCAAATTGTAAAAAATGTTACTTTTCCTTTAAAGGTATGCTGGGCAACTTTTTTGGTGGAGGTAGGCCACTTGCTGCCGTCTATGGAGATGGTATTGCTTTTAATTGGGTTTTAACTATTTCTGAGGTCATTTCAGCAACTTTTTGAGCTCATTCACTTAATTTACTTTAGTACATAGTGATCATTCACATAGAGCTCATTCACTTAATTTACTTTAATTAAGATTTCAACATAGTGATCATGTAATATGATCATAATCTGTTGATACTTTGCAGCTGATGACATCGACATTCCCTGGGGATGTTAAGTGTAGGCACTGCTCTGTATGAAGCTCTGTTACTCAAGTGCAAGTTGTTGGTTTTTTTTTTTTTACACAATCTGACCAGAAAGGACTGACTTGGTTGGAACTAGCATCTAGCTAGCTAGCTAGCAAACATCAGCCAACAATTTTTCAGTTAGTCACTTTTTGTTGAATATGAAACTGATAAAACAGGACCAATGGCATGGTCACAGGCTCCTAAAAATGTGTTTGAAACAATTTTGTATTGTTCCTTTCAGACCATCTTTAAAACATTTTGGCAAATTTGTTAATGTGTGCATTGTGTCACCATGGTGACTCCTGAACATTCCACCATAGACTTGCATGTACAACACCCCTGGAGTGATGTTACTGCAAAGTATCAATAGTCTATGTAGACTTAATAGATATAACAGATCATTGGCATTCATTGTCCTTTTCTCCAAATGCACCCCTAACCCTTTTCCTGTGCTAAGAATTCATTTTGGTGCACTTTGAATTGTGCTTTAGAAAATTCTAATTTAGATTTTTTTTCCCCTCACAATACCTTTTTTCAATGCTAGCTACAGTTGCGCAATAGTGTAGCATGCAATTGAGAATGTGCCATATAGTCATGCAAACATTTTCCACATTATACAAATCAGTTGAAAATATTGTAATTTTTCCCAAATTTAAATAAGAAAAAAAAGTCTTATTTTACAGTTTATTGGAGCAGTGCACATTTGCTCTGAATATTCTGTTTCTGAATAATGGTAATACTGTACACAGGACATAAATGTACCATAACACTTTGTAAAAATGCTCCAGAAAAAATAACTCCCATTTGTACAAACTGACTACAGCAGAAATCTGTTGCAAAAACAAACCATATACTTGCAAAAATAAGTCTACAGTACAACAGCATCCAGAACAGAGGTATCGATCATGTTGAATAAATAGTCTGAAATGAGGGGAGCCGTTTGGGGAGAGATGGGTCCATGGCTGATAGTAATAAGCACTAAAAGTTGTGTCGTCCAGTGTAGGCTTGTCACCATAATTACTATATCAACTTATCAATACATGCTAGAACAATATCCTTTCTTTGCATTAGTAGGGAAGTTTTAGCAGTATTAAAGGAGTGCCTGATTTTTTTTATTGAAAGTATTCAGTATCAAGTATTTGAGCAAAATGTGTCTTGATCCAGTACATACATTGTATAAGCAAATTTTGAAGTCAAAATAAGTTGTCAGTGTATCTGAATGTAATTCAAGTGTTTTATTATCAAAGAAGCAGTAAATGCGTGGTTAGCATGCTAGTTGTGGTTAGCATTGTTAGCACAGTGATGGTAAAAACTGCTCTGGTGTGCTTATAAACTCATCCTGGTGAATAATTAGGGTGCTCTGCATGCATAAGATACCACTGTAAACTGTTTAAAATGAACCAGACTTTTTTTTGTCTTTAAAGATCCCATGACATGGTACTTCTTGATGCTTTTATATGGCGCCTCAATGGTTCCCTAATACTGTAAATGAATCCTGCTCCAAAATCAAGACTCAGTGCATGAGAAAGACCAACTCATTCTGGGCCTTGTTGCTTGAATGCAAATGAGAAGGACAGAGATAGGTTAGAGGAGTGGGTGGGGGGGGGCCAAATGCGCCGCTGGTTCCTTGTTTTAGCAGTGCGCAGTGTGCTGGTCCCACTTCCACGTTTTAAGCGCAGAGGAAGGAGAGCGTTTCAATGAAAAAAACACATTTTCACAGAAAATAAAATGAAACCACCGTTTTAGAGGTCCAGAGGCCCAGATAAAGGACTTCTGAGCCAAGAAACACTCGCATGTGCCTCCAGGCAAATAAAAAAATGCATTTCGTAGTTCATTCGCAGTCCAAACTCTCTGGGCGTGATTTACAGAGACGGTGGGTAGAGCTGCATTTTTAGATGTGACGTCACATAGTTGCCTTGTTCAGAATCGCCCGTTTGAGCGGTGTTTTTTTCAAACGCAGAAAAGGACCGCAAATGCTCAGTTTAGACATTTTGCAACTTTTAGCCATGGGGGGGCCTAAACAGGGTAGGGGAGCTCACATTAACGTTCAAAAACCTCAGAAAGTGATAATTTCATGCCATGGGACCTTTAAAACGCTAAAAATCTGGTACAGTACTGATGTACTTGGTCAAATTATTATCTAGCTACCAAGTAGTTAACCAGTGTAATTTATGAATTGCTGACCACATTTTTACCATATTGTCCAAATGGAAAAGGTTCACTGGAATTTTTCTGTAATTGTGTTATTGGTATAAAGGATTTTCAATATCATGACATTTTTCTTTAGCATAATGTGGTGACAGGCCTAGTCTCGCACAAGCTTTGGCACAGGAACAAAAGTTACACTGCAAAATTATCAACACCTGAAATCAGAAGATCAGTCCAAATGTCTGCCCCAGGGCAGCTGTGGCTACAGTAGTAGCTGACCACCACAGAGTGGTGTGAATGAACAATGAACTGTAAAGCGCTTTGGGTGTCTTGAAAGGCACTATATAAATGCAGTTAAAATGGGAGCACTTCTGACAATGCCTGTTTTGTTAACCTGATGGATTTAATGTGCATCTGACAAGTTATACTACCCATTTTTCCAAAACTTAGTTAACATTATTAGATTTAAGACTTTAAACTTGCCTAGACTTTTCTAGTTTTGTCATTTTGGTCAGTTATAATTTGACTTATGGGCAGCAGATGACATACATAGAGGTATGTAACCATAATGTAAACAAGGGCCCAAATCTGTCTAAATTATACAATTGTTATAATAAACACAAATAAAAATAACACTTTTATTCTGTTAAATCAATGTAAGAAAAAGTCCTTCCTTGTGCAAAATTGTCTGAATTTTAGATGGAGTTGTTGACAGTTGATTACATAGGTAGGGGGATTCTATTTTAGAATCAACTTTTTCTTTTGTACTTTTATGCACAAATTGCCAATTAACTGATGTAAATACCGTATTTATCACAGGTACTATTCCAACAATCCAAGTAATAATTTAAAGAGGATATTCATCTTTCAAATGCAGTTTAAAATAATTTAAAAATTTGAATTTAATGGAAATATATTTCCATTTAATTATCAAAGACACCCAAAGTCAGAGTCATACTCCAAATTTGAATGCAGTTTTTTTGCAGTGTAGCTTTTTAAAAGATATTTGAAATGATGAAGGCCTAGCGTTCCGAAAGGAAGAGAGGTGGAGGATGTGTGCTGCAGGAATTACAAAACAGTGAGTTTGGAGAAGCAGACAGGAGCGTCCAGGTGAGATGAACCAAAATATGGCTACTGTCTCAGACCACACACAGGGGACTAGACATTCTTTTGGCTCATCAGGTTTTTGTTTGCATGTCTTTGCTCCTGTCATCTTCTCCTAAGCGTTGACAGTGACAGCACTAGAGCATCACTGGTGTGCTCTCACAGCCTCCTGCAGGTTAGTGGTCCCAGCGTGTTTCAGAAGGATTTGAACATTGTGCATAATGTTACATGTGAATAGAAACCCATCAGTGGAATTGCATGTCAGAAATTTAAAAGGTGTAGGAGTGAGACTAGTGCACAGGAGCGCTCCGAATGGCTCTGAAGGAAAGGGACCAATCCCAGGAATGTTTGCATAAATATTTATATAGATCTCACCTGTTCAAATGATCCAATTTAAACTAAAACATTTGGGATCATAGATACTTTCTAATAAAATTATAAATTTAACTGCAGGCTGAAACAAAGAAGAAGAAAAGTGATATAGGAGTAGGTCACTGAAGCGCACCAACACTAGATTAAAACATCTGGACCGGTCCTACAGAGAGGACTCGGCCTCTCTGCGCTCCTCTGCTCTGGCCCCTACTTGGACGGGCTTCTCCTGCACCTCACTGATCACCTCCAGAGCACTGGAGGCAGACGTCTTGCTCTCAGCACTGTTCTTTTTGCCGTCAGCCTTGTCTGCACTGCCACAGCACTGCTTGGGTGCACACACTGTCCGACAGGCCAGCTCACACTGGGAGTCGCGGTTGTCCGAACTGAAGGTGACAAACTCGGGCTGGATGGTGGTGGCATGGATGCCCTCGTTGTGGAAGAAGTCCTTGATGCGTTTGGCCACCTCCATGTAGGAGGTGGGGTCGTGACACTTGATGTGTGCTGTAGCAATGATGCGGCTGCCAGCCAGCTGCCAGATGTGCAGCTCATGGATGGCCAGCACACCGTCCAGCCGCAGTAGCCGCTCATTCAGACTGTCCATGTTGATCTGCTTGGGCACGGTCTGCAGCAGGATGAGGGCAGACTCTTTGAGCAGCGGGTATGTGGTGTAGAGCAGGATGCACACCATGATGATACACAGCACAGGGTCCAGGTAGAGCACCCAGCAGGGTCCGGCCATGTGGGCAGCCGAAGGTCCCTCCAGCAGGTCCACAATGGTGTGGTTGACGTGGCGATGGTCCGTGCTGTGGCGGTTGATGCAGGGGTTGACACAGTTCTCATCGTCGCCACACGGCGTCCATACAAAGTAGAAGATGGTGGCGGTTACCACAACGATGACTGAGCCTAGCGCATCCCCGAGAACATGCAAAAAGACCCCACGCATGTTCAGCTGAGACGAGTCCGGGGCCATGTCCAAGTCCTCAAAGTGCAAGTTCAGCTGAGCCGATTCGGGGTCCTCGTAGTGAGGGCTGCCGTTCACCTGCACTTCCAAGTTGTCCTTGAACACCAATTCTGCACACAGGACACACAAGTTAGTCAGAGTATTTTACTTCCATGGGTTACTAACTGCTAATACACAACAGATTAGATCACCATGTTACTTTTTTATTTAAAATTCTATTATTCACTTTCTTTCTTTCTTTCTTTATTAGTTTATTTGACAGGGACAATGTGCAAAAACATTAAAGATGCTTTACACCAGATTATAGCTGAAGCTAGTTTCCATCTGTAGTCCCTGAGCAGGTGAGAAATACAATATAAAACGTAAACAATATAATCAATACACACTCACACACTACAAATTACCAATTATTACACAATAAAATATTACAATAAAATCTCACTCAGATTATAACATACCAGTTATCATTCTTAATGCTGACACTGCTGATTCTCTAATAATAATTTCTTAACATTAAATGAAAAGTTTTTCATGTCAGAGGAAAGTTTCAAACTTTGTGACAATTTATTCCATTCTTTGATGGCTTTGAAAGAAAAAGCTGTCTGTGCGAAGGCCGAGCTCCGTTTAGGTACTCTGCAGTCATTGTGACTTGTGGACCTGGAGGTCCTGGCTGTTTGTTCAGAGCTGTACAAATTTTTTCAATGGAGGAGGCGCTGTGTTATTTAAGATTTTAAAGACTAATCGCACATTTGAATAGGTGATTAAATTGTCAAAGTTTAGCATTTTATGTTGTGCAAATATTGGACAATGATGATATCGCAGTGGCTTTTTGTCCAGTATCTTAACAGCCTGATTATATAAGGACTTTAAGGGTTTTGTTGTCTCACATACTTGAGACCAACAAGTTGTACAATAATTAATATGTGAGGTAATCATTGCATCCAGATAGACCTTTGCAGCATCATTGCTAAATTTGTTTCGAGTGTGTCTAAACACAGACAGATTATATTTTAAAGTATTAGAAACTTTTTTAACATGCTTTTTAAAACTAAAAATTGGATCCAGAACAACTCCTAAATATTTGAATTCCTCTACTGTTTTGAGTTGGCTCTTATTTATGTATATACATGGAAAGGAAGACTTCTGTTTTTGTGTCTTAGTAAAATACATTGCCACCGTTTTGTTTGTGTTCAAAGTGAGAGAAGCAGCCAGCGTGAGATGTTTTCCATGACCATGATCAGTTTTTTTGCCACACTGAAAACAATATTACATGTAATATGTTTTATTACAACATGACAGTACAGTGTAGATTCCACTAATGAAACTATTGCACATCACATCAGGTTTGTTAAGCTGTAGTGTATAGTTTTGCATCATGTTTTTGTATATTTATGAAAAATTGTCATGTGATAGCACAGATGATGTAGGCTTGTGGGCGGAGTACTGCTAGTGTCAACAGTAAAGACAGCACAGAACAGAGCGCATTCAATTTAGTGTTCTGTATGAGCTGACTAGCACTATAGAGGTCCTTCACTTGTGGTCACACATATCCCAGTATACACCTCAAAACCTCAAAGAGATTGTGAATTACTGTTGCACTCATGTATACATTATCAATGATAGAAAGAAGCCTGAGCCTTTTACCGGGTTTACAAAACTCCAGACTGACGCAGAAATGGATTTCTGCAGCTAATCAATCCAGACCTTAATTAAGCAATGAGTGTATTTTTTACGTCCATATTTTTCTTTATTTGGTTTTATGTGAATGATTTAGCCATAGTCTCATAATGAAAAATTAAAGTTTGTGTATTATTGATTACCTTTGGATTTGTTTTATTATTGTTGTTTTACATCAGTATTGTGTTTTATAATGAAGAAAATTCAATGATGTCCTTGCTGGAAGGCGGCTGCTTGTTTTCTCGCTCCCTTATCTACCGCTCTCTGTGTCTGCGTGCCTTTCTCTTGTTTTTGTCCACATTTCTCCTGTTGGAATTCTAAATTATGGAATTGAAGCTGGTCCCAACGCAATTTTTTCACAAAGAAATGTGGGTTTGGGAGAGCCAATCGGAACTTTTTACTATTTGGATTTTTGATGGCAGGACATCTGAATTGGCCTGGGGGTTGTTTTCTGATCCATCGGAGAATTGGAATGCCTGCAGCGAACAAAGAGCCCCCGAGCTGTCGGCTGTCATTTTACACCACAGTGGAGCCGTTGAAGACCAGGGAAGGTCTCATCAGGAGACAGATTGAGGAACTGTACCATGTCCAATCTGTGGATACCCAAATGACGCCCAGATACCATCAAGAAAAGTCCGCAATCATCTACGCGCCAGGAGGAGAGGGCTGGAGAGTCTCAACGGCCTGGCTTGGTGACATGAAGCTGGGGACTTAGCAGAGCCAGTTCTCGGACCAATTGTCTGTTCATCTGATCAATTATGTGCATTCTCCCATGGTTTAATTAATTCTCCTGGGAATCTACAATAGCAGGCCTGCTGTGTTTTGACTATGGCTTTCTTGCACTGGATACTCCAAGGCAGGGGTTGCCAACACAGTGCACCAGGTTACCCGTAAGGACCACGTGAGTCAAGTTAGCTCAAATAACGGCACTTATCAGTGAGCTCCATCTATTTATTTTATTATCATCATCATCATCATTATCATTATTATTATTATTATTATTATTATTATTATTATTATTATTATTATTATTATTATTATTATTATTATTATTATTATTATTATTATTTTTATCTTGCTTGTTTAAATCACACTTACATGTGAACTGGAAATGGCAATATATAAATTTAATTTTAAAAATGTTTAATATAAATGAACTCTGACCTACTATAGTTCAAAGTTCAGTATTGTGCGCATGCCCAAAACATGGCATTTATGGAGCAGCAAAAAAGCGATGATTGACCCCAAAAAAGATGGCAGAAAAAAGAAAGAAAACCCATAATTTTCACGATGAATGGGAGGTAGAGTTTTTTTACCACTGTGAAAGGAGCCTGCGTGTGTCTCATTTACGGGGCGACTGTAGCGGCGGCAAAGCGACAATGTGGAGAGACATTTCATAACTTGCCACACAAGCTACCATGCTAACTACCCACCGGGCAGCACACTACGAGCAGAAAAAACTCGTGATTTAAAGGCAGCTTTGATCAAACAGCAATCTTTTTTCATGAGACCTGTGAAAAGCTCCCAAAAAGCAACCAAAGCCTCATTAAGAGCTACGCAATTCTTGATTTAAAAAAAGAAGGCATTTTCAGATGGGGCGGTTGTCAAAGAAGCAACGATGATAATTGCTAAAACTGTGCTTGAAGAGGAGAAGTACGGAACCAACGTTATCTCCACTCTCTCCCATTGTAAAGATCATGAACAGCATCTGTTCCAAAGCACAGAACATTCAAGGTACTATTGGAGGAGCTGTCAGCTGAATACGGTGACCTGCTACTACATACAGAAATCCAATGGCTCATCAGAGGAGGAATTCTGCTTTTTTTTTTTGCGTTTTTTGTCACTTTTGGGTCAAATCAAAGAGTTCATGCAGTCCAGAGGGGAAGACACCTCGCTGCTGGAGGATACTGACTGGACACTTGACCTTGCATTTTTAACGGACAGTACTGAGAAACTGAACAGTTTGAACTGTGAGTTGCAAGGCAAAGGTAAGACTGTTGCTGATACTGTATGATAAGTGCTTTAAATGCATTTAAAGCCAAGATGAGCATTTTCTCTGTGCATTTGAAGAGAAAAAAGGTGCTGCACTTTCCCTCTGTACAAATGGTGCTGAAAGACAATACTTCTGCATCTGAGGCTTTTGACAAAGTTACAGAAAAGTACTCTCAGGTTATAGAAAGAGTTTTGTGACCTGGGTCAGCTTGAACCATGCGTGTCCTTCATTTCTAATCCTATCATGAACGTGGACATATCAAGCATTGCTGAGAATTTAAGTGCAACGTTCACCCTTGATGCTAGAGAGATGGAGCTTGAAATTGTAACATTGCAAAATGACAACCAGGGTACACCAAACCTTTGGGCCCTTGTTGACACAGAAAAGTACAGTGGTGTATGCACAGCAGCTCTGAAGGTTGCAAGCCTATTTGGTTCAACCCATCTTTGTGAAGCCTTTGCGGATATGAACTTCGTCAAGAACACACACAGAATATGCCTCACTGATGTACATCTGAAAGACTCACTCAGAGTTGCAGTGTCAAGTTACACACCAGAGTAAAATACACTGGTGGGTCAGGCTTCCCACTAACTGACAAAGAAACAGATACCAGATTCAGTGTCCAGTTCAAAATGTGTCATTCATGATTTGTTAAATGTGTTTGTAAAATGTTACATTTGATAGCACAACTGTTAAGTGCATTTTTTTTTTCTTAGGCTTAAAAATGCTGCAGAGGTACATTGTGATTTCCTAGGACTGTTGTAGAAGTGATCATTTGAAAATGTTCAATTTGAAAAACACTGAAACATGAAAACATAGAAAAAGTTATTTTTGTGAGAAATCATTAACATGATCAGTGTCTTTACACAGCTAAATACCATTAATTATTAATAACTAGTGCTGTCAGGTGAAAATAATCTGATTAATTACAGGATTTGTAATTAATCTAATTAATTTTAAATACATTTTTTAGATGGTTTATTGTGCTCTCCCACAGGGCAAAAAAGGTGTCAAACGTGTGATTTATAGTGGTACAGTGAAAAGACTGCAGACTCCCTTTAAGTCTTTGGCTCGCTCTCTTTCCCTCCGTGCACTTTACCTCCACTGTAACCAAGACAAGACTGCTGGCAGACCCCCATTCCCCCTCCCACATTACGCAACATTCATTCGAAAGCTCATTTACACCATTCCACTATTACATGGCGAATATTTCTGGTGCCAAAAGGGGAGCACGTACAGCAGCTTTCATGCAACGTCAATAAATAATATACAAAGCTTCAAATATACAGAGAATACAAATAAATGCCCGTGTAAATTACTCATGGCTCACATCACCCCCGGAACCCGCGAGGATTTAAACTCCCGGCGCGGACGTGTCCGGACCATCGCACCACGGGAGGAGGCGGCAGCGCGGGGTGAGTAAATGATCGGGTTTAGCGTGACTCGGATGGGCAAAATTGACTAAGTCAAAACTTCTAAGTGTGCACCCTTAGTCGCGGCAGAACACGCTGGAGAGGTTATGGGAATTAGTTGATAATGAAAAGGGTTCGGCACGCAGCGCAACAGATATTCGGAAACAGGCGCGTGCGTCTTCACGTGCTCTCCCCAGTGACAAGACGGACCTGCTCAGTCACATTTTTATAAATAATAATAAATGAACTCGCCTTTCCGCTACACCACAACATCTACGAAACTGCTCCATATGACACCAAAGTGCTATGGGTGAGTAAACAACTTGTTTTATTACCGAAATAAGGCTCAGATTGTAAAAAACGTTAATTCTCCTTTAAGGTCCATGAACCCGTCCATTTCAATCTCATCTCGTTTACAATGACAAACGTTTCCATTCCATTTCCATTATATTTGTATGTAACAGTTCATTATGTTAATATGTTGATTATTAGTTGTCGCTACCTTTAGTGTGTGACCACAAGTTTGTCCAGGTAGAGCTTTGATGGATGTGTGCCTCGCTGCAGTTGAGACACCAGCACCAGCACACAGGCTCATTTAACACTAGCCGTCTCAGAGTGCACAGTTCGGGGCGTGGTTTTAAGGGCATGTACGTCACATCCGGCGCGACGACTGCTGTCCTATTTCTTTTTTGTCCCATGCACACTTAACACGCGGTCTGAAGACCGCAGTCGTTTCCATGGAAATCGGAGTACCAACTGTGTGAAAAAGCACACTTCGCACACTCATATCCCAGCATACAACGCGCGCTACTTCTTCTGTGGGAGAAAATGGAGTCGACGGCTGCATCTGGTAGTCGCGAGACCTGTCGCATTTCACCGACGCCCATGCAGTCCGTGTCTGAGGCTACACGGCTACTGTCATTCCTCTGTCTGAGAAGAGACAACCATGCAGGCACAGAGGTCTCTAATGGTTCCAGTGTGGGGGCGACGGGGTGAGTCAGAGCAGGAGCAGATGAGAAAGGGATCCTAAAACAGCACACAGCTAAAAGAAAAAAATACTGCAGACTTTAGCAGAATAAATGAATGAAGCATAAAGTGTGTTCATGTGGAGTGATACAGATCAGTCTGGAGAAAAACGCTTCCTCTGGATGGACTGGAAGAAGAGGAAGAAGAGGAAGAAGAGGAAGGAGAAGAAGTTTTTTTTTTTTTAAACCTATGATGCATGTTTTTGGGTTGATGGGGGAAACCCGAGTGCCTGGAGGAAACCCACCCAGACACAGTGAGAACATGCAAACTCCACACAAAAAGGCCCGGGCGGGGATCAAACCCGGAACCTTCTTGCTGTGAAGTGTGAGTGCTAGCCACTTAGCCACGGTACTAAGTTAGCTTTTATTAGTTTTAGTTAGTAAGTTTTTTATTTGTATAGCACTTTTCACTGACATGTCACAAAGATGCTTTACAGATCATTATTCATTCAATCCAAACCCAGTGGCGGTAAGATACTATTGTTGCCACAGCTGCCCTGGGGCAGACTGTCAGAAGTGTCAATCTGTGCCATCAACCACTCTGAACACCACCATCACTCCACTTGGTGATCCATAAAGCTGGTTACGTGATCGGCTGTGAGCTGGAGACATTTTGTCACAGTGAGGGACAGGAGGACACTGGAGATACAGGACTACATTCATACCATACTCCATACACTTGTACAACAACTCCCCCTTATGGCAAAAGGAGAAATTCAAAAGTTTATGTGGTCGAATATGTTTCGCAGCTCATCCAAGCTGCTTCTTCAGTTCTGGTCAGATGCTGGTGGACACTGCCTATAGCTGCCTGTAGGGAGACGCCAACTACAATTAAATTAATCTGAGAATACCACACCTATTTGTTTAGTTTCGGTTAGTTAGGAAGCCTATTAAATATGCAGTGGGAGTGGAGTGTGGGGTCCTGGCCCCACACTGACCTGACCTGACCTGGCTAGCCCTATTGCCCTAAACAATAGGGCTCTTGTATATAGTTGTGATTTTATATTTTATTACTTATTTTTCTATTTTATTATGACTTGTTCATATACATTTATTTATATAATTATGTTTTATCATTTTTGCTACTTATTTAGAATTTATTATTACCATTTATTTTTTTCTCTTTTTTCTTCTCTATTGTGATTAGTGAGCTACTGTGTCTCAAATAATTTCCCTTGTGGATCAAAGTTGGTCTAAGTCCAAGTCACTTTCATACTAGGCAATGTGGGTGAAGTGCCTTAACCTGGGAAATCCCAGGCTGCTTTTCAGAATCGATCGTTCCGATCTGAAAGAGGCTAAGCGAGGGCTCCTGAGCGGGGAAGCCAATCAGAGAGAGTGGAGGGGTGGGAAGACGGTGACGCGTACTATGCGACAAACGGAAGCTTGTTTGAACTGACATGATTGGCTATGGGCTACGTATACGCCGTTGGCAATCGTAAACCACACCTCCGCTACGAGATATTCAGTCTTCCTCCTAGCTGTCATGAGGAGCAGACGCACTTTTCTCTTCCTCCTTCATCTTTGCTCTGTCTGATGTTTTATTTCTCTCGTCTCGTCTCTTTTTTTTCTCCTGTTGGATCAGATTTTTCAAATCCTAAATTATTAATTGGATAAAGCTGGTCCCTACGCTTTTTTTCCCCACGGAGGAGCCGGTCTGGAGAACCGGTCAGCCCTGCGGGAACATGCTGCCTGATACACGAAGGACGCGTCGTGTGCCTGGCACCACTGTTACCGGAGGACACGGAGTGATTACTATTGGAATTTTGATGGCAGGACATCTGGATTGGCCTGGGGGATGTTTTCTGACCCATCACTAATTGGAGCCGAGCGGATAAAAGAGCCCCGATCTGCCGGTCACGGGGATCTGCGAACTCGGGGGGGCAACATAAGAAGGAAAAACACAGGTGAACGTATCACCCATCTGTGGGATCCACCGGGCGCTAGATAACATCACGGATAAATGGATTTGGAACTGTGGGGAACAGCGGCTCAGTCCATATTCACTATCATACGTGCCAGGGGGAGGATTGCGAGTCGCACAGACCTGCAGGAAGTGGGGACCTGACAGAAACCAGAGTTCTGGCAAATTGTCTGTTCGCCTGGGTTCTAAAATGTATCGATTATGTTAAATTCCCCTTTTTGTAATCAATTCTCCTGAAAAATGTGATTGAACCAGACTCTTTGTTTTGACTGCATCTTCTGCACAAACACGTCCAAGGCCACCAGCTGCCACTTATCTCAGACTCTACAAAAACATCGCCACACACTATTGGACTCTCACTCACATGTATTAAGTAATGCTGCCCTGTCTATTTTTAGGATGTCTGCTTCTTTTTCAGTTTCCAATCAATTTCATTGATTTCTGATCTTTGCCGCAAGATGCAATACAATCAATACAATTATACACAACATGTAATGACAGAAAACAATTGGATAGATAACATACGGTGTCTTTTTCTTTGGTGACAATAGGGAAGGGTGTGCGTCAAACGCGTCTTTGAGTGACGTCTGAGTCACTACAACTTCAGCCCGACAACATTTACAGAATACGGTTGTTTGATCAGCGTCAGATTTTTTTTACGTGTTCTTCCACACAACTGACATGGCTCCTCTTTTCAGTACAAGTTCCTCTGTTTCTAACAACAGTGTCCATGTTGTTCACCGCTCAACACACACTGTAGCCGTGTCCCAATTCGAGGGTTATTGATCCGTGTGCGTAATTTGCGTGATGCGTGTTGTTAGCATTAGCGTTAGCCTTGTGTCTGGGCGCTGCGAGCGGCTCCGTGGATTTCAGCGATGGCCTTGCGATCTGCGGAGGGTAGTTTGAGGGCTGCAGCTTTCGGAGCTGCCGAAAAAGCAGCGGAGCAGCCCTCGAATTGGTGACAGCTTACTCTTCCACCGCTCTCATGCCACTGCAAAACAGTTCTCCGACGCAACGTTCCGCCGCTCTGTGTTCCCGACGTTCCGCCGCTCTGTGTTTCCGACGTTTTGTACGCACACACTCACACTCACCGGTATTAAAACATAAAACACCGGTACTCTGTATGAACCGGTATAACGCCCAGCCCTACAACACATTATCCAATCTTGTGGCTTTAATTCTCTTTTAAACATGCTTTTGGTCACCTTGCGATCAGTATTTCGCATTTTTTAACTTAAAGAAACATACGATGCTAGTAGAGCCATGCGCTCTAGAAGCAGAAGTGTAAAGTTTTATCTGTGACGCAACTAAACAGGCAAAATGCAGAACAGAACATTTAATAGTGTTAAATGAAGGTACAATTCCAGAATTCCAGAATTTTTTTGGATGAACAATGTAACATGGTTAAAAAAGTTAATTCAGCATGATGTGATTAAAACTGAATACAACATAGAAAATTTGATCAATAAAAAACTAGTATTGAAACTAGATACTCATTTGAGCAGATATCGATGCTTAAAAAAAAAAAAAAAAGTCCCATTGACAGAAAGAATGTCTTTAGAATGATCTTGAGCTGTATCAAAACTACAAGAGCACATAGACTAGTATATGCCCATGGACCTCTATGGAACCTACCTGGACCACTGAAAATCACATTTTATCTATTAAATAAAGAGTGCTTTTTTAATCATCATTGTGGTATCAGAATTGGTACCGAGTATCAAGTCTATTACTCAGTATCTAGTATCTTAGCACCTACCTGGAGGACTTGAGCATATTCTATAGAAAAGTGTAAAGTAGACGTGTGAGATTTATCGATTAATTTCAATTTACACTTCAGGACGACGTGTTCTTATGAAAATCTATTTTTTAATTATTTTTTTAATGCGAGCGGAACTAATGCACCGCCACGTTCTACATGGGTAAGTTAGCGGGGGTGCACCCAAACAAGCTAGCATGGCAGCGACTGAGAGAAAGCCGGAGCTTGTACCAAAGAAAGGTGTTGCTACATCTGTTATATGGAACTGGTTCAGTTTTCTTTCGTCGGACTTGGTACAAATGAGTGCTCACTGTAAGGTCTGTTCAAAAGCTGTTGCAGCGTGACAAATTTATCCTGGCACCTAAAGCAGAGGCACACAGCGGAGAGGGAGAAGTGCAGGTCCCCACATATTGTAAAAGACATGGTGCCCATATACAGTGCCGTGAAAAAGTATTTGCCCCCTTCCTGATTTCTGTGTTTTTTGCATATTTATCACTCAAAACATTGTCAGATCATCAAACCAATTTTAATATCACACAGAAACAACCCAAGGAAAGACAAAATTCAGTTTTTGAATGATGATTCCATTTATTAGTGCACAAAAAAAATCTAAACCTATCTGGCCCTATGTGAAAAAGTAATTGCCCCCTTAATCTAATAGCCAGTTGAGCCTCCTTTGACAGCAATAACTGTAACCAAACGTTTGCGATAGTTAGCCATGAGTCTTGCAGAGATGTGGAGACACTTTTTAGCCGAATCTTCTATGCAGAATCCCTTTCAATTCTGCCATATTGGAGGGTTTTCTTGTATGAACTGCCCGTTTAAGGTCACACCACAGCATCTCAATCGGATTTAAATCCGGACTTTGTCTTGACCACTCCAAAACCTTAAGTTTGTTTTCTTTGAGCCAGTCAGAGATGGTACTTCTTGATGCTTTTATATGGCTCCTTAATGGTTCCCTAATACTGTAAATGAATTCATTTTTCCGTCAATCACAGCAAGTTGTCCTGGTCCTGAGGCAGCAAAGCAGGCCCAGACCATCACACTGCCACCACCATGCTTTACTGTGGGCACCATGTTCTTTTTATCAAATGCTGTGCCATTTTTACGCCAGATGAAACGGGCTGCAGACCTTCCAAAAAGTTCAATTTTAGACTCATCGGTCCACAAAATGTTTCTCCAAAAGTCTTGAGGGTCATCAAGGTGCTTTTTGGCAAAGGTGAGACCAGCCTTTGTGTTCTATAGTGGGGGCAGTGGCCAAACTCTCCGCTCTCGGCTCTGAGCTCTCAGCGATGCCATTTTTGGCCAGTGTTTTTCTAATGGTGGAGTCATGATCACTGTTCTTATCTGAGGCCAACGAGGCCTGTAGTTCTTTCGATGTGCGTCTAGGTTCTTTTGTGACTTCCTGAATGAGCCGTCGTCGCACTCTTGGAGTAATCTTAGTTGGTCGACCACTCCTGGGAAGGGTTGCAACTGTTCCCAGTTTCCTCCATTTTTGAATAATGGCTCTGACAGTGGTTCGCTGGAGCCCCAGAGCTTTGGGAATGGCTTTGTAACCTTTTCCTGAATTATAGACTTCTATCACTTTTTTCTCATTTGTTCTTGAATTTCTTTGGATCGTGGCATGATGTGTTTGTTCTTGAGATGTTGTAGCCAACTTCACTTTGTTTGACAGGAACTATTTAAGTGATTTCTTGATTCAACACAGGTGGTGACAATCAGGTGTGGGTGTGGCATGTAGAACTGAACTAAGTTTTCTCAAAACTGTGGTTAGTCACAGTTAGTTTGTGATTTAACAAGGGGGGGGCAATTACTTGTTCACAAATCGCCCGTTTGAGCTCCGATTTTTTGTAACACAGAAATGGAATCATCATTCAAAAACTGAATTTTGTCTTTCCTTGGGTTGTTTCTGTGTGATATTAAAATTGGTTTGATGATCTGACAATGTTTTGAGTGATAAATATGCAAAAAACACAGAAATCAGGAAGGGGGCAAATACTTTTTCACGGCACTGTATACTGTGGAAAAGCTCGGAGTCTTTAAAGGGATATTCCAGGATTTTTGACATTTTCCGAGTTAGCCAGAGTGTTGCTGTGGAGACACTTTTTAGCGAATTTCATGCAGTCCGTCCAGCTGCAGAGTTTTCAGATGCTAGGTTAGCGCAAGTCAATGGTAAATGGTAGCCTGATTTTAATCAGGCTTACCCACTCCATAGTGCACCCAAAACAAGTCAATTATAACGGCAGACTGTCGATGTAAATATATGTTGATTGTAGGGCTGGGTATCGATCCTGATTTCCTGGATTGATTCAATTTCGATTCACAAGGCCACGATGCGATTTGATCCACGATCCGATCCGATTCGATCTACTTACATACTGTGCTCGTAACGTTTAAATCCAAAGTAATGCCACACATCAGCCTTCAAACCAGGAGGTGATTTTAGCTGTGCAGCTCCAGCCATCTCGCAAGGCACGCCAAGTTTCAGTTTCGTTCACCGGCACCCGCCTTTTATAGCTCTCCTTCCGTGGTCGAGAAAATAGTGCCTATAACCATTTGGAAAAGATCGATCCGCAAATTTTTGAATTGATATCGTATCATGGATCGATCTTTTGAACCCAGCCCTAGTTGATTGAGTAATTTTTTTAATAAAACCGACTGCGAATAGCATGAATCATTCCATATCTGAGGGACTAGCTTCGCAGCAGCAGCGGAATTTTACTTTACTCTAGTTGGTTGTGAAGTGACCAATCATGTAAACAGAGAAGCAAGAAAAGTCGTAATAGGGAAGAGCACAGAGTGAAGAGGTGAATTTTAAAAGAACTACCGGGCAAAATGTTTTTTCAGTGTGTATTTAGAAAATGTACAAATAAAGCCCGCAGGTGGGCACCACAAAGTTTTCACAGCTTTCCGGTGCACGATCGAGAAAGGACGCGACTGTGACTTGTAGCTGCTGGATTAGACATCAACACACCGGTGGAGACGCTACATAAACAGAAGATTTGCAGAGATCATTTTGGACCAAACGATTACACCAGAATCCCTTGGAAAGCCTAGTCTGACAACCACTGCAGTACCATCTTAGCCTGGGAATTCCCAGGCCGCTTCCGTTCGTTTCGAACTGGAAGGCGGCCTGGAAACTCGTCCAAGCGAGAGTCCCAGATTTAGGGCCCCAATCAGAGAGCGGGGGAGGTGTGGCAAGGCGGTGACGCGTACTACATGACAAACGGAAGCTTGTAGTTTGAACTGACAACTGACATGATTGGCTATGGACTTACGTATACGCTCAATGATAGACATTCATAACGCCCAATAAACGGCCGTTGGCAATCGCTAACCACACCTCCGCTACGGGATTTTCCAGACCCATATCTCACTTGTGATATGGTCAGGTGTTAACCAGACTAGTACCATCTGTCTTTCCAAGCACAAGATCCCGTGATGAAGAACAGGTTTGTACCTTTTTTACCCAAGCTTGCTCCTGTCGTTATGTTAGCCTGCTGGTCGATTGATGAAGACTGTGCTAGAGCTTTTGCTTCACTCTTGTAGTCTACCCAGCTGACAGAAAAGGCATGCATGCTCATAAAGTTGTTGCTAGCCCGTGAACATTCGTCTGTATATTCCGGCTCGTACAGGTACGGTTCAGTGGAGAAAGCAAATTGCTCAGCATCGTCTTCAAAAGCATCGGGGAGACCTCCAAACGTGGCCATGCTTGGATTGTAGAACAGGGCAGGCTACTGTACTCTACGGCTAACGATGACAGCTGAAGGTAAACAAATATCAGCTGATTTATGTCCCAGCGCTGTTGCATAAGGACATAAATCCTTTAAAGTACAAGGTTGATTATATTTCTTAAATTGTTCCATCAACACAGGCATTTACATCGACAGTCTGGCGTTATAGTTGACTGGCCTCAAGTGTCCTTTGGTGTGTACCATTTACCATTGACTTGCGCTAGCCTAGCAACTGAAAACGCTGCAGCTGGAAGGACTGCATGAAATTCACTAAAAAGTGTCTCCACATCTCTGCAACACAAAAATCCTGGACTATCCCTTTAACATGGTGACAGTTTTGGACCCGAAGTGCTACCAAGACACAAATATTTTTCTGAAGCTGCCACAGCTGTATACAGACTGCACAGTGCTATAGGTAAGGGTCTTCAAGTGATTTTTTTTTTTTTAAACAATAACTGCTTAATTGATGCAAGGTGTAATGCATTTGTTTTATAAAAGAACGTTCCATTATTTTGAGCCATTTGTCTGTCATCTGTTATTTGTTTTTGAGTAGGGCAGAGAAAAATCAATTAAAATCGGAAATCTATTTTTTATTTTCTTTTTATTTTATTAAATCAGAGATTTTATTTTTAGGCCATATCACCCAGCTCTAGTGTAAAGAAAGCGTTTTTTAATCATCATTATGGTATCAAAACCAGAATTGAGTAGTGAGTCTAAGTAAAGTTAATCAGTTATAAAGTAGAGCTAATGGAATGGAATGCAGTGATGTGTCTTTGTGTAGTTTGGATGTGAACAGCCCAGACATGTGGGGACTTGTCTGCGGTCCACAGCGGGCAGTGTCCAGGAGACAGGACCATGGCATCTGTCCACTGTACAAATGACTCCTAGATCAGTCATGTGGGAGAACTGCACTTACTTACTCAACATCACTCTTCCTCTGGAGTCTGAAAAGGAAAGTGCAAATCATACACACTTTTATACTTCGTGTTGTCAAGACAATACTAAAATCTCAAACTCCATTTCAATTCAAAGGAATAGATTCAATAGAGATTCTGATACTATGATAATCAAAACACAATAAAATGTCTAATAGAATGTCAACATTAAATCATAGCACTTTCTTTTATATTACCATGTGGTTTTATAACTGACGTCATCCAGGTAGGTTCCATAGTGGTCCATGGGTGTATACTAGTCTATGTGCTCTTATACTTGTTCCGATATAGCTCAAGATCATTGTAAAAACATTCAGGAAAGGGTTATTTTTGTCATGTGAACGGGATTTTTTTAGTATCGATATTTGCTCAAATGATTTTCGATTCTAGTTTGTCAAGTTTTTTATATAGATCATTTAAAAACAGACAGTACTACCACAAAGTGCTTAACAATATAGAAAAGATATATTAGTATCCATTCATATGTGATGTGATACTTTTGACAGATAACGATTACTAAAACACAGCCGTAGTTTAAAGACAATAGATGTAACATGGTTTAAATAATCACAAGTTCTGTACCTGGATTTGTACAGAAGTGTTCACTGTTTACTGAAAACTGGTGCAGCTCATTTTTTTCATTTATACAACGACAACTAAGCAATGCTCTGAATGTTGCGTATATCATTGTTTAAGGAACTACACCTTGAGTAGGACATGCGTACGTCACAGTGGGCGTGTACCAGTGGCTGTGAAAACAGGAGTTGATGCAAACATGCACAAATCAACATACAAGATACAACTTTCGGGTCAGTAAATGGTGAAGGGGAAATGAAAACTTTGGGTTAATTGGGATTAGGGATGTCAACAATTAATCGATTAACGATTAATTGTCGATTAAGACGGTAGAATAAAATGCATTAATTACAATTAATCGCTAATCGCGGACACGCGCACCCGCGTGGTCACGAAACAAGGCAACCGTGCACCGCGCTGCGCCAAGCTCAAATCACAGCCGGCCGCAGACGCCAACGGCACTGCTCAGCAGGCCCGGGTGTACGCGCGAGGCGAGATCGAACCGCGGCGCCCGGAATGCGTAGTCTCAGCCCGAGGCTCGGGCTGAGACGTGCCACTACTGGTCCCGCGCGGCTCGGGCCCCGAGCCACAAACCAGCCGCACAAAACCAGCAGCGGCACGTGGTGGTTTAATCCTGGTCTAGTCCAGGTCCAGACCCGGCCCAGTTCTGGTCCAGACCTGGTTTAGTCCACGTTTAGTCCTGGTCTAGTCTCTTAGCCAATCAGGACAGAACACAATGTTACACTATAAAAAAAATGTTACACTATAAAAAAAAATTTGAAAAAATTAAATTAAATTTAAAAATCTGCGAACCGCGATAGAGCGAGGGATTACTGTATTTTGTTATTCAGCATCATTACATTTGTCTGCTTTTTACTAAGGAATAATTAATTGAGGAATATACAATATAATAATACTATGATATTTATGACTCAGTGTTATGTTACTATAGCTTATATTCTTAAAGACCCTATTGAAACACTCAAATTCAGGTGAAAAACGCCGCTTATCAATTAATCGTTAATCGATCGATAAGGTAAATCAACTATCAATTAATTAATTAATCGATAATTTGCATCCCTAATTGGGATTCATGTAGCAGCTGTGTCCAGCCCAGTATCGGGTAAGGTCTAAATATCAACGAGAGAAGCAGTTTAATTCCTCACTTTGTCACCAAATCTGCGCTTCATTATCAAAAAGGCAACATTTCTATTTATCAGCCATCTCAATGAACTGGTTTAAAACTCACAATGTACTATAGAGCCAATAAAAGGATTTGTTCACTTCCATTCATGACTACTGAGCAAGTAGTTTAGACATCACAACTACTTGTTGTCACGATACTAAAAATTCAAACTCTGTTTTGATACTAAGGAATAGACTTGATATGCAATACTGATTTCGAAACCACAATGATAATCAAAAACAGTCTTTATGCAATAGATAAAATGTGATTTTCAACATTAAATGTAGTTCTTTCTTTTCCTATTCCCATCCATTTTTCCATTTCTGGGTCGCGGGAGCAGCATTCCAAGCAGATCTACTGCCCAGAACACAATGCCATGTGTCCTTACATCTGTGGAATCCCTCAGTGGTCCAGGTAGGTTTCATAGTGGTCCATGGGCGTATACTATTCTATGTGCTCTTATATTTGTTCTGATACAGCTCCAGATTATTCTAAAGCTATTCGGGAATGGTTCATTTCTCTCCCGTGAATGGGACTTTTAGTATTGATACCTGCTCAAATGAGTATCTTTTGATACTAGTGCATGAAGAGTCCCTCAGTCGTTCAGGTAGAATCCATGATAAAAGAGGAAATTCAATTTGTCAACTGGACAAAGTTTGTTTGGTCGAAAACGTTTCGCCGCTCATCCGAGAGGCTTCGTCAGCTCTAATAAGAATGCTGGTAAGACACTTGCTTATATCTTGCTGCAGGGAGGAGCTAACTAGCTAACTACTTTCCGAAACTATCTCATTGGTTTCAGTCTTTTGTTTCTCTGGCGTCTAGATTACCATACCTATTCATCCCTACAACGACTGTTTTTCACACCTCTGGCCCTGACCTGGCTAGCCTTATTGTTCCCCTGTTTGCTTGATCCAGGCTTAAGAATGGAATTATAGATGGGAGACAAATTATGTCTGACTCCACCATTTCTGTTCAGAGAAGGATTCTCTTTTTTGACAAAAATCCTCCCTGCAGCAAGACATAAGCAAGTGTCTTACCAGCATTCTTATTAGAGCTGACGAAGCCTCTCGGATGAGCGGCGAAACGTTTTCGACCAAACAAACTTTGTCCAGTTGACAAATTGAATTTCCTCTTTTATCTTTTGATACTAGTGTTAATAATGATTAGGATCGTGAAGAGTCTCTCAGTCGTCCAGGTAGAATCCATGATAAAAGGAGAAATTCAATTTGTCAACTGGACAAATGATTAGGATCAGATTTTTTATCAATTCAACTATAGCAGTTTCTACGGATTACTCTGATTACAGTGCTGCGTGTAGATTTGGGACATCAGTAAAATATCTCTTCTTTTCCATGGATGTTCTTAAAGGGCCCGTACTATATTCAATGTTATGATCTGTTTTATATTGTTGGTTCCTTGTCACAAATATACATATATATACATATTTATATAGTTTCATTAAAACACAAATCCTACATATTTAGACTTCCCTCAAACAAACATTATAGTTCACCTTGTCATCTCCTGCTGTGATACAGGGAATGCTTCACTCTGTTTTTAAACTTCATATACCACTCTACTAGAATCATTGTTTGATTTCAGTCCTGGGATTGTCTCTACTGACCTAAAGTTTAAAAAGGAGCTGTTGTCTTGAAAACTACAACTTCATCACATGACAAGGTGGAACAGATCATTTTGAGCTCTGGATATGTAAACAGACCAATAATAAATAATTACTCGGACATGTGTGAATGAAACAAAACACAACTCCAGGTCTGTTTTTGAAGAGGTAACAGCATTCTAACATGACTTAAAGGAAAAGTAACGTTTTTTTTACAATCTGAGCCTTCTTTCGGCAATAAAACAAGTAGTTTTACTCACCCACAGCAGTTTGGTGTCAATTGGAGCAGTATCGCAGAACTTATGTTGAGCCGTTCTGTTCTGCTAATGATCCCGTATCCGTTAGCGTGAGTGCTCGGGGCATTACTTTGCGGTGTCCAAATAACACAAACTTTAGCACTTTTCAAATCACAGAAGATCGCTGTGTCAGGGTAGACTTTTAGTAGACTCCAAAACGGCCTGAAACCCGATATCGCAACAGAAAAGTAAAGTTCAGAGCGGTGTTAGCTTCTTTCGGACTAGCGGTGTTTACAAAACAGCTGAGTTCACGCATGCGCACTGTCCTCTCTGATTACATCATCAAATGAAATTATCGCTGGATATCGGGTTTCAGGCCGTTTTGGAATCCGCTAAAAGTCTACCCTGACACAGCGATCTTCTGTGATTTGAAAAGTGCTAAAGTTTGTGTTATTTGGACACCGCAAAGTAATGCCCCGAGCACTCACGCTAACGGATACGGGATCATTAGTAGAACAGAACGGCTCAACATAAGTTCTGCGATACTGCTCCAACTGACACCAAACTGCTATGGGTGAGTAAAACTACTTGTTTTATTCCCGAAAGAAGGCTCAGATTGTAAAAAAAACGTAAATTTTCCTTTAAAGCTCAAAAGAGTCCATTTGCCAAATACAGGACCTTTAAACCGGGAACATTGTTGAAATAGAAATAGGGGGAGATAAAACGGATACAATTGTAATCAGCAGATCAATAGTGTAATCACGTTTGTGGACACCTTAAATGGGTTTGATCATATGGGGGGGCTTACCATTCTTCCGCTCCGAGTGTCCGTCCCCGGGGCTGCTGTGGTTCACCAGGTGGTTGGTCTCCTCTCCAGTGAAACCGGCCTTCGGAGTTTTAGCCTTGTGGGTCTTCCCCCCGTGGGAGTGCCCCCCTCCCCCTCCGCCGTGGGAATGCCCGTGCCCCCCTTCTGCGTGCCCGTGGAACAGACACAGGCCGAGCAGGTTGACCAGGAGCCCCGCGGCCCCCACCCCGACCACCACTAAGGGGCCCTCGATCTCGTGGGGCTCGGTGAAGCGCTCGATCGCCTCCAGCACGATTGTGAAGCACAGCGCGGTCAGGAACACGGCGTTGACCAGGGCGCCCATCACTTCCGCCCGGATCCAGCCGAACGTGTTTTTGCTGGTGGCCTGAGTCTTCTCCGCGAAACGTACCGCGACCAGAGCCACGAGCAGCGCGATCACGTCCGACAGCATGTGGAACGAGTCCGACAGCATGGACAGGGACGCCGTCATCCGGCTCACCACCACCTCCACGATGAAGAAGCCGAAAGTCATGGAGAGCATACACAGCAAACGGGCACGATTCGGCTCGCACGCCATTTTTATTTTCTTCTTACAGCTAAAAAGTAGTCTTCCTTATCTCCTGGTTAAAGGCTGGGTTAGCAGTGTCCTCGGGTCTGCGACTTGTAGCTAACTGCCGGAGCTCGACGCTTCGGAGACAACACGGAGCGAAGCTAATGACCGTTCACATCCCACCCGGCGCTGCGCGCACGATCATCGCTCACAGACAGTTATACCCAGCCGCATATGGACTGAAAGAGGAACAAAAGTACGGATGAAGGCGTGTTGCGGCAGGCACACGGCGCTTCTCTTCTCCCTCTTGTCCCTTTGCACTCCGGCCGCTTCCACAAGTGTTTTGCCGACGAGCCGCGCTTTGCAGACGGCGAAAAGTTTTGCACCCGGACCGCCGGTGTTCCACACAGACCCGTGACCCAGAGACCCGCCCCCCCAGCGGCGTCTGTGGGAGCTGATTGGTGGAGAGATTAAGCGCAAACGTGATTGGTGCGACTTTGGAACATATTATATCTGTGGGCCAATCAGCTGTGGTTGCTAAGCACGCTAACAGCAACTATGTTCTCGCGTGATGTGGACGTTAGTTTACACAACGCGTTGACTTTATGACAGGAATGAAACAGAAATGATGGGCTTATTAAGTTAATAAGCAATATTGTTTTATTACTTTATTTGCTTTGTATCTGCTTAGTGTAGTTACAAATCTGTGTTTTCGTCAGTTCATTGTACATTTCTTGTATTATTATTATTATTCTGCGTCTGTGGCACCATTTAATCCCATCATAAAAAATAAACTTTTTCAGCCTACATCCAATCACTCAATGACAATAAGCCTTCTCTGATTCGCTTTCATCAAACGGACTTTACAGTACTTTACTGATGTGAGGACCCCTGGGGTGAAACAAGGCCACTGAAACTAGTGTTCTGTAGAATTATGCCTATATCACACAGGGGGCAATTACAGAGAGGAGGGTCGGTCTGCAGCGTGGGCCGTTCTAGATGCGCTACAGAAACTCTGGCCATTCCCGGAGCATTTAATCAACCAAACTCGCACTCACTCACACTCGCAGGAACTTGCACTTTTCCGTTTTCCGTTTTCTTTCAATCCAAAGTCGGCAAAACTAGGGATGGACAAAGTGAGACTTCATGAAACACCGAAGCAGTTGAACCACAGTTAGAAACTTTCTCCACAGTGACTAGTGGCGATATGTTAGAACTACAACATCCAGAATGTTTAACCCCCATCCCAGGTGAACCTGTTTCAAAGGTCAAAGATCAAAGTCAGTTTTATTGTCAATTCTGCCATATGTTTTCAACATACAGTGAACCGAAATTTCGTTTCTCTCTGGCCAGGTAGTGCAAAAAAACAGTGTACAAAATACAATATAAAGACGAAACAAAACAAAAAACTATCTAAGACAAAAATCTAAAATATAGAATCTAAAATCTAATCATTGAAAGACTTTAAATCCACACTGAGAACATTTGAGACAGCCTCCTTAAAGGGACAGTGTGTAAGATTTTTACCCGTTAATTACTGAAATTGAAGATACCCATTCAAAAATACAGTGTTTTCCAAGCCTTTTCACTTACATCATGAAATCAAAGTATTCTGTTGGACTTAGATATACCTGCATAAAAGGGGGATCGTCCCCATGTAGAGGCAGCCATTTTGATTACGAGAGCCGCAGAAGGACATTTGGGCTCCGCCTTCGGCAAGGCTCGTGGTTTTCACACGAGATAGTACGCGTTTGGATAAACGATGACAAGCATGTCCCGGATCACACGTCGTAATGGATCTAACACGTGTTTTGGACTAAATTGTTTTACTGGATTTTATTCGCTGGATCCTTACGGACAAATTGAGAGCAAGTTTATGGTGAAATACAGAGTTTGACCTGTGCAGAGCATTCAAGGTAAGCAAAGTAACAAACCTCGTTTTGTGCTTTTCCGTATAAAAGCCCCATGTGCTCGGGGAGTGATTGTGGTGTGTGTGTGTGTGTGTGTGTGTGTGTATATATATATATATATATATATATAAACTAATGGCTGAAATATTTTTTTAAATGACTCTTGTGAAGGTGTATAAAGTTTAAAGCCACAGTGGAGCATTTCTTGTATTACCACTTAATTACATCACAAAGGTGGAACAGAACTTTGCCACACAACACACTCAAATTGGTATGTGCTCCTCATTGTCCACTATCTGCCTTTCCAGCGATGGGATCTTTCCAGTTTTAAAATACGTGTTTAGCTTTGCATTGGCAAACACCCGTGCGTCGTGCGTACTGCCAGGCCACTTCACAGTAACGTCCATAAACCGGTACCTGTAGTCACACACCGCTTGTATGTTGAGGGGATGTGTCCCATCGATCGATCCCAAACATTGTGGCATGTCATGCACACGGAGGAAGCCCGAAACAAGCTCCTCTGCCTCCGGTTCCGTGAAAGGCGTAATTGTGCATGGTCCTCTGCTGTTGTCGCAATGCATTGCATATGAACAGAGTTTGATGCAGCATTGCCAATAAACTTCCAAAAGTCTGCAAAAGATACTGAAGTCCATTGTCCGCCATGGCTGTTGTTATCTGGTTGTTACCTGCGGAAGGCGCCGGGTTCCACCCTCTGGTCACCGGTCACGTGATGATTACGGCAGCGCGACGTCATCATTTTCTCACCTGCCGCGCTTTTTTGCCGCCCACATTCCAACGCAACGGGGGGCGTTCTCCGACTTCTCCACTCTGGAAGCCGTTTTTGAAAAACTCCGTTCTCGCCCCCAAAAACGCCGGCGCCGTCTGGACGGCAGGCCCAAACGCACCCAAACTTCTCTGTTTCCTCCAAAAAACGTTGTCGTGGGGACAGGGCCTAAATCTAAAGGGTTTGTGTTAAATGTGACACAAAAAAAAAAATCCAAGTATGTTTGTAATGTGGGAACAACATTGTAACAGCTCAAAAATAGTCCAGTATGGGTCCTTTAGTCGGAAACCAATATATCCATAACTGATCCAGCCTCAGTAATTAAAAAAAAAAAAAAAAAAGTTATCTGATGATTCAGCACTGGACATAACCACAGTTTGGCTCAGGCCTTATAACTCAAAAGAAACTTTTGGTTTTCAAATGACTGAAACCACACCATTTCCCAGAATGTATAAACCAATACAAAGCACATCATGTGTGCCATTTCCAAATAGGAAGTCTACAAGTCTTTACAAGACTTAAAGGTGCACTATGGAACCTTTTTGGAGACTGCTTGTCTCCATGAAGATGTTAGCACTGCAGACAGAATGTTCCAAACATATTGCAGTAAACATATCTTGCTTTTTTTAAATTATATATTCAATTTTATTGTTCAGTATTTTGTATTTCTACTGTACAGTACCTCTCTTATGCATTCCTTCAAAAACCAAAGTGTAGAAAACATACTTTTTTGAATATTTGATTGTAATCTAGATTTAATTAATGCTGGTCCAGCTATTCTACCAGTTTATTTAGAAAACAGAGTTGCTAGCTTGTATGCTTGTAATGCTAAATGTGTGTTTACTATTCTGTAGTTACTGTGTTTTTCTACTTCTGACTTGGTTTGGCGGCATAGTGCCTGTGGTTAATAGCTCACATAGTTTAACATTAGTGAATTGACAGTTGAAAAGAAAAGTACCAAACTATAAGAAGAAGATATAATACCTCAAATGTCTCTACCTACAATAAAAGCATTTTTTCTGACAGGTTAACCTTCATCTAGCAAAGTAAAAGTGATGCAATTTCTTTTCATTACTCTATTCATGTGGAATTTTGATTTGTTTTGGTCCTTGTTTACTTTATGGTTGCTAGATAAAAGTTACGAAATTACCTCTGCCCATGTCCAAGCAGGAAGTAAAACAACAAACTACCCCAAAATTCAAAAACTAGACAAAACTAAGCAGATGTTATATATAGGCCTAATGACATGCCATGTGCACTTTAACTTATAAACATTAAGCTGCAATTATTTTCTGAACTTGGATTTTGGAAATAGCTGCCTGAAAATACAACATCAGAATCAAATATTCTGATGTTGTATTTTCAGGCAGCTATTTGTTATTTTCACACCAAAACATATGAAACACACAAATTATAAAATTAGCGAAACATCCAACAATCACATCAATATCTGCTATGTTACATTCATGTTAGCATGTAGAAGTGTTTGTGGTTGTGGTTATCGGAGGCCTAGGATCTGCCTGCTCTTGGTCTGACACAAACTCTCCACATTGGTGAGGGCCTGGGTGCGCAAGTGTGCCACGTGCAGCCTCCTCACCATCAGCTCCTGTGATGTGGCAGGCGGCGGTCTCATGTTTTCTTTACTCTCCCCAGTGAAATGCACCTTCTTCTTGCCCGGTGAAGTTTTATCCGACAAATCTACGAGATAGCAAAGAGTTACTGCAGGAATGTACTTTTGAATTGATTTGAAAATGTATTCAGTATGGACTAATGTAGGAAGACACAGAGAATGTTCAAAAGACAATTGATGACGACAACGATGACATCAGCATTCCCTGGGGTTCTGATGCTAACTCGAGGTACTGCTCTGTCTGAAGCTCTAACTCATGGTACTCTTTAATCTGTTCTTTGTTTAAACACAACCTGACCATAAAGAACTTACTTAAAGGGATAGTTTGTTTTGTTTTTTGATGTGAATCTGTATGGCGCCCCCTTCAGCAGTTTCGTGCATTAACACTGGCTTACCCCGGACAGTGTCCTCTGAGCCGAGTTCTTCCCCGGTTCTGGCGCGGAGGAAAGTAGGTCGGGCAAGTTAGCCGGGATATTAAATAAAGCTTGTTTTTCTTCTCAAAACAATATTTGCCCAAAAAGTGATATATTTGCATCACAAAACAGTTGCCCACGAAAAAGTCAGAAGTCATAATCGCTTTTCTCTCGAGTCGTACCACTGCGCACTTATTATTATTAGCCTGTTCACTTGTAAGTGGTGATGTTTACAAGTGAACAGGCTAATAAGCCAGTGTTAATGCACGACACTGCTGAAGGGGATAAGAATCAGAAAGACTTTTATTGCCATTGTCAAGTGAACAGAATTCACAAAACTAGGAACTTGTCTCGGTGATAAGGTGCGAACATAAAACACTAAATAATAATAGTAATAACTAGAGTATAGACACTAAATAATAATAATTACTAAAGTATAGCTATAATATAGTAAAAAATAAACAATCCAAATAACAAAAATGCCATACAGATTCACATGCGGACACGCACGTGGTCACGAAACAAGGCAAAGAGCCGCAATTCTGGTTTAGACCTGGTCTAGTCCTGGGCAGGGCACACCGCGCTCATTCAACGGCACTGCCACGTCCCGGGACGGACACGCACCAACCCCTTGGAGAAGTGCGTGACACGCGCACCACCGGCGCGAGGCTGCGCGTACACCGGGGCTGCGAGCACGAAATCGATCTGCGGCGCCCAGAGTGCGTACTCTCAGCCCGAGCCACAAACCAGCCGCACGAAACCAGCAAATAGCACGTGGTGGTTTTATCCCGGTTTAGTCCAGGTCTAGACCTGGTCCAGTCCTGGTTTAGTCCAGGTCCAGTCCAGGTTTAGACCTGGTTTAGTTCTGGTCTAGACCTGGTTTAGTTCTGGTCTAGACCTGGTTTAGTCCACGTTTAGTCCTGGTCTAGTCTCTTAGCCAATCAGGACGCAGAACACAATGTTACACTATTAAAAAAAAGTTACACTATTTAAAAAAAAAATAAAAAAATCAATCCGCGAAACAGCGAGGGCGCGAACAGTGAACCGCGATAGAGTGAGGGATTACTGTACAGTCATAAGCTAGAGAGCATTAGCCATCACTCACTCTCACCTTTTTGTATTGCATCTTGAGTTTTCAGACTATATTAAAACTTATTTGGCACTCCCAGAGTGACATCACTGCAAAGTACTTTACGTACTGATGGAAATGTGAAATGTTTTAAAAGGTCCTGTGCTTCTCAGCTGATGCCTTTACCTTTGGGATAAAACGGAGACAGCTCCCTCTGCTGGTGAAGGCAGTTGTAGGTCTTAAATATACTTTCCGCTCTTTAAAAAAAAAAAAAAAAAAGATCAAATATAAAAATGATAAAATTAACAAAAATAAAATGCTTCCAATAATAAATCGTAATTTACTGTGCAAGTTTCTCATTGGACAGCTGCTCACGCACACACAGTTCCTGTTCCCTTTCTGTAACACAAAAACGGTACAAAGTGAATTCAAAGATGGTGGAAAATACAATGGTACAGGTCTGTAAATTAGTATGAATAAAAGAGGGCTACAACAAAGGGGAACTAACCAAGCAAACACACAAAATACATTGGATCTTCTGAATCCCAAACAACTGCAGGTTTTAGATCTATACAAGGCTCAGTGAATGAAAATGCCAGTTGGCAAAAGGTTGCTGGTGACTTTAATGTTTGAGAGGGACTTGTTTAACAGCACAAATTAGCTCACTTGTTGCTTCATTGGTCATTTCTTTGTGATCGGATTTTGTTCATCAAATAATTTGTCAGCTAGGAATGTTAGCTTGGAAATATTCCAAAAATACCTCATATTTCAGCTCTATAGGCTGTTCTAGAACCTACAAGGTCATCATTTCAGATGGAAGGCAGGGACCTATACACCTTCACGCTCAAACTGCATACACAATTCTGTATAATGACAAGCATCAAGAAGAGCTCAGAGCGTGGGGCTATGCAGTCCCGTGGTGTGGGGAAAGTGCTATGACGCTCCAGATTCATTCAGTTGGATTGTATTTTTCTGGATGCCGGAGCGACTGCAGCCTTAACCCTTCAGAAATAGTCATCACATGAGCACTTCAAAAAGCCTTCAAAAAGCACACTCAGTAAATGATGTATACTGACAGAGAAGACGATGAACTTTGTGCAAGTTTTTGTTTCATGTGGATAGGCCCAGTAAATACAGAGATCTAAACCATAAGCCAGGTCAATAAATGCCATTTGACTGCTAAACTTCAAATTGGACCATAGAATTCTGACCTCCTGTTGTGTGAACACATCCATTTCCTTGTTAGTGATTAGTGGTGATGTGTGCAGATTGGACTCACTCTCCAGCCGCTCCTCCCTCTCTTTCAGGGCCCTCTCGCGCTCCCTCACTGCCTGCTCTCTTAGCTGGAGCAGAGCATTACTGGCTGTGGGCTGGCTGGGGGTGGAGGGGTTCTGCTGGGGACAGGCTGAGTCTGCAGACCTCCTCTGGGCCTTCTCCTGGACCTTCTCCTGGGACCTACTCTGCTCCTCAGCCACTGCCTTAGACAGTAGGCTGCACTGAAGGATGGACTCCACTGAGGGGCGCAGGTAATCCTGAACAACACGGTAACATGTTAAACACAAGTGGGATTTAGTTTTAATGGATGGCTAGATTCAGATAAGACATTTTGAGCATATTATAATATTACATTGTTTATGCTCATAATAATTACTAAATTGATGTACAAAGCATTTCAGCTGGAAATTCCTGGAACCATATTTATCCACATACTCTGTATACATTTTCTTTGCACTTGTGATATTTTTTGTGGTATAAGACTTGAGATGTGTGTCTTGAATTGGATTTATACAACACCTTTCTAGACACACAAAGCACTTTACAGTGCATCAGTCATTCACTCCATACTTGAGGCGGTGGCTACTACTGTAGCCACAGCTGTCAGAGATGGAGGAAATGTACACACTGTGGACTCCTACAAATACTTAGGCACATTATTTGATTCAAAACTAAGGTTTGACAAAAATGGATTCTATTGCAAAAAGGTCAACGGAGAATCCATACTGCAAACTCAACTCTTAATGTCTCCAAGCAAATACTGTGAGTTTTTTATCATTATTTTATTAAGAGCCTTTAAAGGGATATGCCACCCCCAGGTCAAACTTGGGCATCTCCCCACAGTCCAGAAACTAAAATAAGTGGTGGAAAGCGTTTTCCTGGTCACCCAGCCATTGTCCAGGTCTGTCAGCACTGACCGCCGCGCACAGCTGCAGCTACTCCGCGTTAGACTGGAGTCTAATGTCGCCAGAGAAAGATTTCGCCCAAAAGGAATTAATTTGCTCGATGCGTTTCCCAATTACTTTCTGTGTAGTGCGCATTCATATCGAGTGCAAATAAATGTGCAAATCAACACGGAGAGCTTGACTTGGTCATTTTGGGTGGGAACTATTTTTCAGTGCGGAAAAACACAGCCGAAGCACACACCACGCTGCGCAACAGGGGAACTCCCAACGTGGTGCGTAACAGGGATTCCCCTGGCAGGAAAAACACAGCACACACTGTGTTTTTCCGCACTGTAAAATAGTTCCCACCCAAAATGACCAAGGCAAGCTCTCCGTGTTGATTTGCACATTTATTTGCACTCGATATGAATGCGCACTACACAGAAAGTAATTGGGAAAAGCATCAAGCAAATTAATTCCTTTTGGGCGAAATCTTCCTCTGGCGACGTTAGACTCCAGTCTAACGCGGAGTAGCTGCAGCTGCGCGCGGCGGTCAGTGCTGACAGACTCGGACAATGGCTGCGTCACCAGAAAAACGCTTTCCATCACTTATTTTAGTCTCTGGACTGTGGGGAGATGCCCAAGTTTGACCTGGGGGTGGCATATCCCTAAGACAAAAACAGCCTGAACAACATTGTAAAAATATGCTCAAAGATAACAGGTGTGCAGATGCCCAACCTCAACTCTTTATGGAGCGGGCATTTGCTCCAGAAGACCAAACGTAACATTGGCAGCTCAGATCACATTCTAAAAGAGAGGTTCTCCCTAATGACCTCTGGGAGGCGCTACCTAGCAGGAAAACAAATAGATTTGCTAATTCCTTTATTCCCTCTGCCATTCAGCTCTTTAACACAGGAAATAAGCAGAGTCAAGTGTCTTTTTTATCCTTTGTTTACTCTTCAAATGTGGCACTTCCTGCCACATTTGCACTAATGCTCAGCCCATAATTGTGTGTGTGTGTGTGTGTGTGCGCGTGTGTGTGTGTGTGTGTGTGTGTGTGTGTGTGTGTGTGTGTGTGTGTGTGTGTGTGTGTGTGTGTGTGTGCGCGTGTGTGTGTGAAATGGTTTACTGCTTTGGGTCAGTGGTATAGTATAGTTGATAGTATAATTTATTGCAGTATATCTGTAGTTACAGTGCAGTGTAGTGTAGTGTTATAGTGTAGTGCTTCAAATTTGTGATTATGACACACTAGTTTCTGCTAGGCTCCTAGGCTAGGTGAAGTGTCTTGCCTAAGGACTGGGGTTGTAAACTACATAATCATTTGAACAAGTATCAATATCTAAAAAGTCCCATTCACAGGACAGAAATGAACCTTTCCTGAATAGCTTTAGAATGATCTTGAACTGTATCAGAACAAGTATAAGAGCACATAGACTATGTAGAGAGTTTTTACAATCAAGGCATTTCAAAATGGCTTTTGGATAGGAACCCAATTTGATGGGACTGGTCTAAGTCATAAGGATTAAGCCTTGTTTACTAGTTAACGACACAAGGGCAGGGCAGTGTCCAGATGACCACCATGAAACCTACATTGAGCCACTGGATGAATGAGGGATTACACCGTTTCATTCCCACATAGACTAGTATAGAACTATACCTACTTGGACGACTGAGATACAAGGCCACATGGTATTATAAAAGTAAAGTGGTTTAATCGCATTCTGTTATCTAAAAAGATAGATGACATTTGGCACTGACAAGCATGGTTGACATTCCTTATAAGCTTTATCTGTCCTGCTGATATTGCAGGACAGATAAAGCTTAGGTCCTGACACTGGTCTGGTGTAGTTGAATAATGCAGGAGTAGAACCTTGAGATGCAGCATTTTGCAGAGCAGCGAGTTGAGCTCCTCTGAGTATCTGTAAGGGATCCTCCTGAAGTGGCCCTCACGGATCTTCTCTGCCAGCTTTTTCTGGTTAACGGCTGTAAAAGGAGGTCTGAGGACACATGGGGAACAGGTCATACAAACCACAAACACACCACACGCAGTCAGAGGTGGGAAGGGTAGACAATACTACTAGTAGAGTGACATTACTTCAAAATAAGATTAGTAGAAAGAAGAAATTACTCAAGTAAGAGTAAAAGATATTTGGGGGACTAAAAAACAGAGTACATGTCTCACATTATAAAGTTCTAGGGAAACTATAAAAAGTTAAACTGCCTGTCTGGACGCAACATATGCATTATATTTGAAGTTTATGTAATTTGAAGCACAAACATTAAATAATGCACAAAATCTGGTACTTTTAAAAAGACACAAAAATGAGACAAACTAAATCCTATCTGAAAGAGCGGTGCCAGAAAAACAAATGTTCAGACCATCAAAGTAAAGCTTTTATCACTTGAAGTTTTCCTCAAGTAAGAGAACTGTTACACTGCACAAGATATTAAAGGAAAATTAACGTTTTTTTACAATCTGAGCCTTCTTTCGGCAATAAAACAAGTAGTTTTACTCACCCATAGCAGTTTGGTGTCAATTGGAGCAGTATCGCAGAACTTATGTTGAGCCGTTCTGTTCTACTAATGATCCCGTATCCGTTAGCGTGAGTGCTCGGGGCATTACTTTGCGGTGTCCAAATAACACAAACTTTAGCACTTTTCAAATCACAGAAGATCGCTGTGTCAGGGTAGACATTTAGTGGATTCCAAAGCGGCCTGAAACCCGATATGCAGCTATAGTTTCATTTGATGATGTCATCAGAGAGGACAGTGCGCATGCGTGAACTCAGCTGTTTTGTAAACACCGCTAGTCCGAAAGAAGCTAACACCACTCTGAACTTTACTTTTCTGTTGCGATATCGGGTTTCAGGCCGTTTTGGAATCTACTAAAAGTCTACCCTGACACAGCGATCTTCTGTGATTTGAAAAGTGCTAAAGTTTGTGTTATTTGGACACCGCAAATCAGTGCCCCGAGCACTCACGCTAACGGATACGGGATCATTAGTAGAACAGAACGGCTCAACATAAGTTCTGCGATACTGCTCCAATTGACACCAAACTGCTATGGGTGAGTAAAACTACTTGTTTTATTGCCGAAAGAAGGCTCAGATTGTAAAAAAAATGTTACTTTTCCTTTAATCAAATAGGAGTAAAGTATGAGGCCTGAAAACTACCCAAAATAGTAGTAGGACTTTGTATACTTACGAGAGTGCACAGAGCTCGTAGAGCAGACAGCCCAGAGACCAGATCAATCAATCAATCAATCAAACATTTATAAGGCGCTTTTCATACAAAATTGTAGCACAAAGCGCCTTACAGTGGTCAAGGATTAGAAGATTGACCTTTATTGATCTCGCACAGGAGAAGTTGTTTCTATATTTGACCCGGGGACCATCCCCATGATTTTGGATATCAGACTTCTCATTGTAGGACATCCGGTTCATTTGCTCCTGGAAACCAAAGTGTCCCAGTTAGTACATGGGTACAAGTCAACAACAGTGACTTCTAATATGAAATGCCCTATTAAAGATCCCATGACATGGTACTTCTTGATGCTTTTATATGGCTCCTTAATGGTTCCCTAATACTGTAAATGAATCCTTCTTCAAAATCAACACTCAGTGCATGAGAAACAGAGACAAGATGAGAAAGAGTCATAAATATCTCTCTCAAACACTTTATTCTGGGCGTTGTTGCTTGAATGCAAATGAGGAGAAAAGAGTTGGCCTATAGTAGAGGGTGGGGGCGTGGCCAAACTCTCCGCTCTCAGCTGATCCATTTCCGTGTTTTTGCACGGGGGGAGAGATTTGAAGCGTTCCATTGAAAAATAAACACATTTCCACAGAAAATAAAATTAAATCACTGCTGTTCAAAGGTCCAGAGGCTCAGATAAAGGACTTCCGAGCCTAGAAACACTCGGACGTGCCTCCAGGCAAATAAAAAAAACAATAAAAATAAATTTCACATTGCCTAGCGCATTCGCAGTCCAAACTCTCTGGGCGTGATTTACAGAGACGCTGAGTACAGACAGACGGGGGTGGAACTGCATTTGCATTTCTTTTTTCGATCTGACGTCAATAACTTTCCTTGTTCAAAATCGCCCGTTTGAGCTCCGATTTTTTGTAACGTAGAAAAGGATCGCAAATGCTCAGTTTAGACATTTCGCAACTTTTAACCATGGGGGGGGCCAAACAGGGTAGGGGAGCTCACATTAACGTTCAAAAACCTCAGAAAGTGAAAATTTCATGCCATGGGACCTTTAACAAAAAAAAAAGGCAGCACGGTGGCTGAGTGGCTAGCACTCGCGCCTCACAGCAAGAACATTTCAGGTTCAATCCCCGGGTTGCCTAGGCCTTTCTGTGTGGACTTTGCAGGTTCTCCGTTTCTGGGTGGGTTTCCTCCGAGCATTTGGGTTTCCCCCATCAACCCCCCCCAAAAAAAAAAAAAAATCCACCAGCTAAGGTCCTGACCAAGCCTAGCAATAAGATCATGGAGATGGATTCCTGAGCGCCTTCATGTGCTGCCCACTGCTCCGGAGGGATGGATGAAATGCAGAGGATATATAAAGGATAATAAAAAAATGTAAATGTATTCTAGTATCGGAAAAGGTTTTATCAGCCTAAACCTGTTTAAACACAAAGTGATAGAAGTAGTACATGTAGCAAACAGGAGATATGTATGTAAATGACTGGCACACATACAGGAGACATGTAGTAGGGTGTCCCCACAAAGGTCTTGGCAAAGCTGGTGTCATGGTTGAGGATGCGGGCCAGTCCAAAGTCTCCCAGCTTCACGTTGTGTTTGCTGTCCAGGAAGATGTTGGCAGGTTTCAGGTCTCTGTGCAGGACTGTGGCCCTCCCATCACTGCGTCTGTGGCACTCACGTAGGGCCAGGGTCAGTTGAGCCATCACCCGCAGTATGAATACCTCCTCCAGGTGGCGCCTGAGAACAGAGGAAAAATATGACGCTTAAAGTGCATGTCAGGTTTGCATGTTTTTCTAATTATGACTTGATTTTGTGGGATAGTACCTGTAGTAAATGTATCATAGATTTACATCAGTTAATGACGGGGTATTTTACGTCTATGGGTATTAACTGCTAAAACATAACATTCAGATCACCATGTTCCCTTTTATTGTTTTGAAAATGTTATATTCACCAAAAAACAAGAATTGACATGTTTTTAAATTTCACTTTTTTGATGCTGTGAATCTCCCCCCTGCAACCTGTGACTTTCTTTAAAAAAATAAATAAAAAAAATACAAAAGGCAGCCTAAAGTTGCCCTAAAGAAGCTGCCCTGCTATCCCTGAGCATTAGTGACAGACCTGTCCATGATGCAGCGGCTGATGAGGCTGGCCAGGTCCCCGCCCTCACAGTGCTCCATGATGATGTAGAGCGTGGTGTTGGAGCGGTCGATGATGCGGTCATAGTACCTCACAATGTTTGGGTGCTTCAGCTCTCTCAGAAGGTTCACCTCTGACACCAACATCTGCTTCTCACTCTCCCCCATCGTGCCATAGTCCAGCTCCTTCCACACCAGGATCTGAGGACACAGGGAGGGCTGGAGTAGACTAAAGACATGTCCTGACATGACATGATCTGTCGACTAAAAAGGGTGCATGGTAAAAGCTCGGTGTATCGGACTGCACTCACTAGACTACACCTGCACAGGAGTTCTTGCAAAAACTATACTCAACAAAAATATAAACGCAACACTTTTGTTTTTGCTCCCATTTTTCCTGAGATGGACCCAAAGATCCAAAATTCACTCCAGATACACAACACTACCATTTCTCCCAAACATTGTTCACAAATCTGTCCAAATGTGTGACAGCGAGCACCTCTGCCCCGCCGAGACAATCCACCCCACCTCACAGGTGCGCCACATCAAGATGCCGATCCGACATCGTGACCAGTGCACAGGTGTGCCTTATACTGCCCACAATAAAAGGCCACCCCGAAATGTGCATTTTTTTTGCTTTATTGGGGGTCTGGGGACTCAGAACCAGTCAGTATCTGGTGTGACCACCATTTGCCTCATGCAGTGCAACACATCTTCTACGCATAGAGTTTATCAGATTGTCAGTTGTGGCCTGTGGAATGTTGGTCCACTCCTCTTCAATGGCTGTGCGAAGTTGCTGGATATTAGTGGGAGCTGGTACCCGCTGTGGTATCCGCCGGTCAAGCACATCCCAAACATGCTCAATGGGTGACATGTCCGGTGAGTATGCTGGCCATGCAAGAACTGGGACATTCTCAGCTTCCAAGAATTGTGTACAGATCCTTGCAACATGGGGCCGTGCATTATCTTGCTGAAACATGAGGTGATGTTCATGGATGTATGGCACAACAATGGGCCTCAGGATCTCATCACAGTATCTCTGTGCATTCAAAATGCCATCAATAAAATGCACCTGTGTTCTTCGTCCATAACAGCCTTTGAAGAGGAGTGGACCAACATTCCACAGGCCACAACTGACAATCTGATAAACTCTATGCGAAGATGTGTTGCACTGCATGAGGCAAATGGTGGTCACACCAGATACTGACTGGTTCTGAGTCCCCAGACCCCCAATAAAGCAAAAAAAAAATATGCACATTTCGGGGTGGCCTTTTATTGTGGGCAGTCTGGGGCGCACCTGTGCACTGGTCATGATGTCGGATCGGCATCTTGATGTGGCGCACCTGTGAGGTGGAGTGGATTGTCTCGGCGGGGCAGAGGTGCTCGCTGTCACACATTTGGACAGATTTGTGAACAATGTTTGAGAGAAATGGTAGTGTTGTGTATCTGGAGTGAATTTTGGATCTTTGGGTCCATCTCAGGAAAAATGGGAGCAAAAACAAAAGTGTTGCGTTTATATTTTTGTTGAGTGTATTTATGCAGAAAATACTACTATGTAATAGTATACAATGTATTTATATAAAGACTGATTTAATCATCGGTTCAAGCAGCCTTTTTACAAAAAAATGCCAAAAATACCAAATATTCAGCTAACTCACTCACCCATTGCTCCTTTCTGTTGGTGTCCATCAAAATCCTTATTATCTATATCAAATGATCAGTTGACTTATACACATTTGGCCAACAACAAATCCATTGTTCCATCATTGTTTTTATTGCTAAAATAATTTGAAAAACATGCATTCTTACTGTGAGCATGTTTACGTTCAGCTCTGGCCTGTAACTTGGCCTGGGGGTGTCACCGGTTGATAATTTACATACCATACTGTGGAACATACGCAAAACAATAACATCACCAGTGATGTGCGGTGAGGATCATGGCTGGTGAGTCACTGACGTCATCACAATCAGATTTACATACATGTAAACCAGGGCCAGTTTCTCTCCCTGTAAGTTATTGGAGCTCGTAATATTTTTGATGTGAAACTAAAAATTAATTATTATTGTTCAGTGCATTTTCCAAAGCACACCGAGTAGCGTCATAAATTAAAATAGCAATGTTTTTAGTGTGATCTGGCTCTGAATGTGAGCAGAAAAGACGAGTCTTTCATCCTGCAGTCTGGGGCAAAACCTTGAGCTCCTGCGTTGGTCTTCCTTTAATTATAACCTCCTGCTTCAACCGAAAGTCCAGTTTAGAAAACTGCTTGAGCTTTAATATGTAATCTTCCTCCATTTAAAAAGTAGGGCCAACGTAGAAAAAAGTGAAGTAGGCTAAACTTGACTTGCCGACTCTAAATTGTATCTTGCTGTCACTTATTCTAATCTGCTGCCCCAGGAGTTGCAAGAAGAAGCCCTGGGCTCATGAGTGCCTCTACCATGAGGCCAGGTAACTCCGTGCCTCACCCGCCGCCTTTTCACAGCCGCTTTAGTCCAGTAGCCGTCACTGCTGAGCGTACAGCACAGTCAGTCCATGGTGAGGCACGAACAGCTGGTGCCTCTCCACACGTTTCTTCTCTGTATTCGAACGGTAAAAGTGAAAATTCAGCCATTTTGAATAAAAAAAGAATTAAAATGGCAAAGTTAAATAGAAAATAACTTTATAGTACAAATCATTGAATAAATATAACTTTAAAAATATATTTATTTTTTCATTTTACTTTTTTTTTTCTCTGTGATGACAGGTGAGGCATGGCCTCACCTACCTCCCGTGACTGCACGTCACTAAACATCACCATGGAAACAAGCAAGTTACAAAGTTTCATACAGTTAAAGGGGCACTATTTAACTTTTCTGGTGGGGGATTAGCCACTTGTTTGTCTCGATGGCGATGTTATGTACTTGGGATGTTCCACAGTATGTCATTAATCATATTTATATCCATCAGAAATAAGCAGTTGGTGCCACTATGCCAAGTTAACACCATGTTAATAGGCCGTCTACATCTCTCAAGATCAAAAAGCTCTATTCCACCTTGTGATTCCATATAGTGGTATTTATGTATTCCCCCTGTTTGTCGAGGTAGGATCCATAGCAAAGGAGAAATTTAATTTCTCCTTTGTATGTAGTGGTGGTTTAAGTTAGCAGCTACCTTGTAATTTTAGTTCATTAGAGATTAGCGATTAGCAGATTCCAGGTCTATAATCATGCAAATTATTCTAGTGAAAGTTTATGGAGTTTAAAAAAACACAGTGGAACACTTCCTGTATTCTCACATAACATCACTAGATGGAACAGAGTGGTTTGTAAGAACAACTCAGTAAATATGCAGGATTTGTGTGTTAAACCTTAAACTTAACACAACTCCATGTATGTGTGTGATGAGGAAACCACATTATAACATCAGGAAATAGACGCCCTTGAACTGCTGCACGTCAGTAGATAAACAGGGCTATTCCTGGTCACACGACTCACTTTTCCGTCCGATTTGCGCCTGATCTTCTGACACCTTCCATACGAGCCAGAGCCGATGGTGAAGAGCACCTCATAGTTCTCCACACGGGAAGGCATCGCTCCGGCAACGGCGTGTCCGTGTCCTCACGCAGCGTCTGCCCCTGCACCACGCAAATCAGAGCAGATTTTATAGCCCTACTCCTGCGCTCTGGGGGCCGCACTCTGCAGTCTTTTTTAGATGAATTAGCAGGTTTTTGGCTCCCGTTGGTGCGTTTGTTGTTTGTTGTAGCGCAGCAGACCAAACAGGAAGTGCTCCACTTCGGTTTAAATTGGTGCCTAAGAGGCCGCTCCTGATTGGACAGCCGGGCTCCGAGGCGCTCGCTGATTGGCTGTCAGGAGGCTACAGTTGGAGGCGTTGCTCGGCGCCAGAGCGTGCTAATAACATGTTGCTCTCTCAAGATTCAAGATTGTTTATTTGTCATATGCAGAATCAACACAAGGTCAACAATGCAATGAAATGCTTAGGATCAGAAGAACCGTTGACTCGCTAAGATAGTCAAGAAGTACTAATAACATGCAATAATAGTACATGGTAAAAAAAAAAGTTGCAAAATTGCAGGGGAAGAAGTAAACAATATAATAAAATATGTAATAAAATGTAATAAAAAAAATACAAGGTATTCTCCGCTCATCATCATCATTTATAGCAAGCAGTTGAGCAAAAGTTCAAATCAAAAATCCCAAAGCGTTTATCATATTCACTGGGGGAAACTGAAATTACCTTTTGTCCACACTAAATTCCATACATTTCATATAAAAACAATGATGTAACTAGTCTCAAATAATCCAAAATTAGATCAAAGACACAAAGTAGGGATGTCCCGATCAGGTTTTTTGGCCCTCCAATCGGATTCCGATCATTTGATTTTGAGTATCTGTCAAGGTCGAGTCTTGATCCGATACTTACATAATACATACAAAAGTACACTTATATTTATTATTATAAGTGCACTTATAGTGGCGAGATGGCACTTCAAATCGAGGTTTGACGTGCTCCATAAGCATAAGAAATCCAGGGTTCTCTACAAAGGCGAATGGTAGGTCACTCATTGGATCATTTGTGTTATCTTGGCTGTGGTCTCCTGTGCCTTCGCACTGTCAAGGGGCATTTTTCTCTCCTGTTCAAACTCTCCTGCAGTGTGAGCTGACTCATCTTTGGGTGTTTGTTTTGAGGTGCCGTATTGGTTTGTTGTGTTAAATGTCGCCCTTTCCTTTCCACCCCTTGCAATCCCAAGTTTACATATCCCACAGTTTGCTATGGCAATGTTGTTGTCATCAACTTTATAGTATTTCCAGATCGCAGACATACTCGCCAAACATTATAGCGTTCTTATAGCACTCTTCTTATCTCCACTATGTATTCGCGCTTTGCGAAGCGCAGGCAGCTCGAAGCTTCCTGAATTTAACCAGTAGCATGTCATGCCGCACGCGTTGATGTTTCTGTGTGGAGTCTCACTCTGTGAGACATCGCATAACCATAGAGCTCAACTAGGATATGTTAAAAAATAATAAGAAATATATATATATATATATATATATATATATATATATATATATATATACAGTGGCTTGCGAAACTATTTGGCTCCCTTGAACTTTGTGACCTTTTGCCACATTTCAGGCTTCAAACATAAAGATATAAAACTGTAATTTCTTGTGAAGAATCAACAACAAGTGGGACACAATCATGAAGTGGAACACACTTTATAGGATATTTTAAACTTTTTTAACAAATAAAAAATGAAAAATTGGGCGTGCAAAATCATTCAGCCCCTTTACTTTCAGTGCAGCAAACTCTGTCCAGAAGTTCAGTGAGGATCTCTGAATGATTCAATGTTGACCTAAATGACTAACGATGATAAATGGAATCCACCTGTGTGTAATCAAGTCTCTGTATAAATGCACCTGCACTGTGATAGTCTCAGAGGTCTGTTTAAAGCGCAGAGAGCATCATGAAGAACAAGGAACACACCAGGCAGGTCCGAGATACTGTTGTGGAGAAGTTTAAAGCTGGATTTGGATACAAAAAGATTTCCCAAGCTTTAAACATCCCAAGGAGCACTGTGCAAGCAATAATATTGAAATGGAAGGAGTATCAGACCACTGCAAATCTACCAAGATCTGGCCGTCCCCCTAAACTTTCAGCTCATACAAGGAGAAGACTGATCAGAGATGCAGCCAAGAGGCCCATGATCACTCTGGATGAACTGCAGAGGTCTACAGCTGAGGTGGGAGAATCTGTCCATAGGACAACAATCAGTCGTATACTGCACAAATCTGGCCTTTATGGAAGAGTGGCAAGAAGGAAGCCATTTCTTAAAGATATCCATAAAAAGTGTTGTTTAAAGTTTGCCACAAGCCACCTGGGAGACACACCAAACATGTGGAAGAAGGTGCTCTGGTCAGATGAGACCAAAATCGAACTTTTTGGCAACAATGCAAGACGTTATGTTTGGCGTAAAAGCAGCACAGCTCATCACCCTCAACACACCATCCCCACTGTCAAACATGGTGGTGGCAGCATCATGGTTTGGGCCTGCTTTTCTTCAGCAGGGACAGGGAAGATGGTTAAAATTGATGGGAAGATGGATGGAGCCAAATACAGGACCATTCTGGAAGAAAACCTGATGGAGTCCGCAAAAGACCTGAGACTGGGACGGAGATTTGTCTTCCAACAAGACAATGATCCAAAACATAAAGCAAAAGCTACAATGGAATGGTTCACCAAAAAACATATCAAGGTGTTAGAATGGCCAAGTCAAAGTCCAGACCTGAATCCAATTGAGAATCTGTGGAAAGAACTGAAAACTGCTGTTCACAAACGCTCTCCATCCAACCTCACTGAGCTCGAGCTGTTTTGCAAGGAGGAATGGGCAAAAATATCAGTTTCTCGATGTGCAAAAGTGATAGAGACATACCCCAAGCGACTTGCAGCTGTAATCGCAGCAAAAGGTGGCGCTACAAAGTATTAACTCAATGGGGCTGAATGATTTTGCACACCCAATTTTTCATTTTTTATTTGTTAAAAAAGTTAAAAATATCCAATAAAGTGTGTTCCACTTCATGATTGTGTCCCACTTGTTGTTGATTCTTCACAAAAAATTACAGTTTTATATCTTTATGTTTGAAGCCTGAAATGTGGCAAAAGGTCACAAAGTTCAAGGGAGCCAAATAGTTTCGCAAGCCACTGTATATATATATATATATATATATATATATATATATATGATCCTGATCAGGAAGTAACGTCCGATTCCGATCCAATCCGAAACCACGTGATCGGGGCCGAATTCCAATCACGTGATCGGATCGGGACATCCCTAACACAAAGTGACGTAATGTATAGCTGGCTTGAAAAAAATATAGCTGAGGTCAGGCCTGAGTTCAGCCATATTTGCCATTTGTAGTTTTTCCATTTTAACTATATCCATTTTAGCTGCCCAAAGATGTATTAAATATTATTATATAGGGCTTAATTTGTGTGAAAAAAAGTTACCAGATCACTCCCATTAGAATATTTATATAAGCTTAGGTGGCTGGTAGATCCTCCACAATCATTCCCGGATATTTAACTGCCAAAAGAAAGAGGAGTCTGATTATACCTTGGCACCATTGCACTACCAAGCATGCAAACATGATGCCTGCCTGGAGCCCACACCGATAATACACATGAAATCATAAATGTTTACTTTAAATAAAAAAAAATATTTTTCCACAGAGAAAGCTGTGTTAAGTTAATGTAGTTAGTCTTACTTAAATTATAGCCTAACTTAATTAAAATCCACGTGGTGTGAGTGGTGGGAGATGGTGCAGACTTACTATTGTCAGTCTGTCCCAGGACAGCTGTGGCTGCAGTGCCACTGAATGTACAGTGAATAAGGTACAGAAAGAACTAATGCATCCATCCATCAATTTTCTTCCGCATATCCGGGGCCGGGTCACGGGGGCAACAGTCTAAGCAGGGACGCCCAGACTTCCTTCACCCCAGACACTTCCTCCAGCTCCTCCGGGGGGACACAAGGCGTTCCCAGGCCAGCCGGGAGACACAGTCCCTCCAGTGTGTCCTGGGTCTTCCCCGTGGCCTCCTTCCGGTGGGACATGCCCGGAACGTCCAGGAGGCATCCGAAACAGATGCCCGAGCCACCTCAGCTGGCTCCTCTCAACGTGGAGAAGCAGCGGCTCTACTCCGAGCCCCTCCCGTGTGACCGAGCTCCTCACCCTATCTCTAAGGGTACGCCCGGCCACTCTGCGGAGGAAACTCATTTCGGCCACTTGTATCCACGATCTTGTCCTTTCGATCATTACCCAGAGCTCATGACCATAGGTGAGGGTAGGAATGTAGATTGACCGGTAAATTGAGAGCTTCGCATTTTGACTCAGCTCCCTCTTCACCACAATGGTCCAGTACAGTGACCGCATCACTGCCGACGCTGCACCGATCCGCCTGTCAATCTCGCGCTCCATCCTCCCCTCACTCGTGAACAAGACCCCAAGATACTTGAACTCCTCCACCTGAAGCAAGGACTCCCCACCCACCCAGAGAGGGCAAGCCACCTTTTTCCGGTTGAAAACCATGTCCTCAGATTTGGAGGAGCTGATCCTCATCCCAGCCGCTTCACACTCGGCTGCAAACCGCCCCAGTGCACGCTGGAGGTCTCAGTTCGATGAAGCCATCAGGGCAACATCATCTGCAAACAGCAGAGACGAGATCCTGTGGTTCCCAAACCGGATCCCCTCCGGCCCCTGACTGCGCCTAGAAATTCTGTCCATAAATGTATTGAACAGCACCGGTGACAAAGGGCAGCCCTGGCGGAGTCCAACATGCACCGGAAACAGGTCCGACCTACTACTGGCAATGTGAACACAGCTCCTGCTCCGGGCATACAGGGACCGAATAGCAAAGGGCCCCGAACCCCGTACTCCCAGAGCACTCTCCACAGGACCCCACGAGGGACACGGTCGAATGGTTTCTCCAGATCCACAAAGCACATGTGGACTGGTTGGGCAAACTCCCATGCACCCTCGAGCAGTAGCACCCGATGGAGAGTATAGAGCTGGTCCAGTGTTTCCCGGCCGGGACGAAAACCACATTCTTCTCTCCAGCACCCTGGAATAGACCTTACCGGGAAGGCTGAGGAGTGTGATTCCCCGATAGTTGGAACACACCCTCCAGTCCCCCTTCTTAAACATTTTCAAATAAGGGCAATTTGTTTTTTGGAATAGCGCTTTGTTTTTTTTTGTAAGATTAGGGATAGTAAAAACTCCCTCTAATCGCTTCTTTGTTAATTTCCTAACCAGCAATGTCATATTATGATCTGATAAACCAGTCACAAGGTTATAGGTTTTGGTGACTCGTTCTGGTTTGTTTGTGATTACTAAGTCTATCAAAGTTTGTGTAGTTCTTGTGATTCTGGTTGGTTTTTTAAGAATTTGAGCCAGTTTATGTTTTGACAACACAGACATTAACTTGTCTTTTTTGTTTTTGTCCATCCAATTTATATTAAAATCACCCAGTAAGATGGTTTCACTTTTTGGATTAATTTGTTTCATCATTTCATCAAAATCATGATAAAAAGAAGCACAATGAGAAGGTGGGTTATATAAAACTAATAAGTTAAATTTCATGGTAGATGATGGCACAACATTTATAGCAAGACATTCAATTCTAAAAGTATCCAATTCAATGAACATTTAAGACTCTCTTTGATATAAATCAGAACACCTCCCCCTTTTCCATTTAAGCGGTCTTTCCTGTAGCATGTATATCCAGGAACATTAATCATGCTTGTTGGTATATTACTATGTAGCCAAGATTCACTCAATGCTAAAAAGTCTATGTTAGAGTTGTGCAATAAATTGTGAACTTCATTTAATTTTGACAGAAGACTTCGAATATTAAGATGAGCCCCCAAAATGCCTTTAGGTTTGGCTGTGGAGTCCCAAATTACTTTTGCATGATTTACAGTCTGAAAATATTTCAGTTCTTTTTGTTTATTTGCTGCATAAGAAGCATTTTAATGACTTTCCATGAGACATAGAGGTAGGCTTGTTTGTCACATCATTCATTATGCCAGGATTTACAAGTCCAGCTCCAGTTGTTTCTTCAAAAGAAGTGTTCATATTAAGCTTCAATGAGAAATCTTCATCTTGTATAGGGCCAGTGGGTGTCTTCACCACTGCAGTGCAAGAATTATCCACAAGATGGTGCTGTTGTGATCCTTCAATGCATACTTCAGTAAAATAACTTTTATTAACTTTATTTGTGGGACCTGGATTTAGTTGAATATCACCACTTAAAAGTAGAAGAAGTATTAATGTCCACATGCATCCCTTCTTCCTGCTTACTTGCAGTTTCGATTTGCTGGATGTTATTTGGCAATTTTGCCAGCATGACAAAAACAATACATGATATCCAAATCCAAAAAAGCGCAGTGTTGGTTTCACAATTATTGACACAGTTTGAGTAGAACTGCATAATGTCTCAGCATGGGTCAGGCCTTGACCCAGTGGAAACCAGAGATACCACAAACATATCAACCACACAAAGACATACCTTTTATAGGATGTTTGTGGAACAGTTGTGGAGCCTAACAAACCAGTAACTCTTAGCAGCCATCATCCGGCAGTCCAGTCCCAGGTGGAGAGCAGCTAGCAGGCAGCTAGGAGAGGAGCTAGCAGCTAAGCAGGCCCAGGTGGAGAGGGGCCAGCAGCCAGGCAGGCCCAGGTGGAGTGAAGCTAGCAACCAGGCAGGCCCAGGTGGAGTGAAGCTAGCAACCAGGCAGGCCCAGGTGGAGTGAAGCTAGCAACCAGGCAGGCCCGGGTGGAGAGGGGCCAGCAGCCAGACAGAATCAGGTGGAGTGGAGCCAGCAGCCAGGCAGGCCCAAGTGGAGTGGGACTAGCTAGCAGGCTAGAGTCAATTTTAAAAGTCCAGAATGTTTTAAACAGCAATATTTAAAAAGCTCAAAGAGGTTTGGACTTGGAAGCTAAAATGACACTGTTTTCAGTCTAAAATTTTCATTACATACAATAAAACATTAAAACAAGACATGCTTCTCAGAGCAACACCACACCCTCTGGTTCACCATCAGCAGATCAGAGCCTCTTTAGCGAAACTCTTTAGCAAGCAGAACTCCCGCAAGGCCCCAGGCCTGGACGGTGTCTCTCCTTCCACCCTGAGACACTGCGCTAAAGAAGAAGAAGAAGAAGAAGACAGACTTTATTCATCCCCGTAGGGAAATTATTTCTCTGCATTTGACCCATCCTTCAGGAGCAGTGGGCAGCTCGTCTTTCAGGCGCCCGGGGACCCATCTCCATGATCTTGTTGCTCGGCTTGGTCAGGACCTAAGCTGGAGGATTTTACCTGGAGCATGTTTTGAGTTGATGGGGGAAACCGGAGTGCCCGGAGGAAACCCACCCAGACACGGGGAGAACATGCAAACTCCACACAGAAAGGCTCGGGCGACCCGGGGATCGAACCCAGACCATGCATGCAAACTCCACACAGAACACACACAGAAAGGCCTGGGCGACCCGGGGATCGAACCCGGAAACTTCTAGCTGTGAAGCATGAGTGCTAGCCACTCAGCCACCGTGCCGCCTGAACTGGCCCCTGTCTTCACGGATATCTTAAACACCTCCCTGGAGTCATGCCATGTCCCTGCCTGCTTCAAGCAGTCCACCATCGTCCCCGTCCCCAAGAAGACAAGGATCACTGGACTTAATGACTACAGACCTGTGCCGTTGACGTCTGTAGTCATGAAGTCATTTGAGCGCCTGGTCTTGACCCACCTCAAGTCCTTCACCTCCCCCCTCCTGGACCTCCTGCAGTTCGCCTACAGAACTAATCGGTCTGTGGACGATGCCATTAACCTGGCCCTCCACTTCATCCTCCAGCATCTGGACTCCCCAGGAACCTACGCCAGGATCCTGTTTGTGGACTTCAGCTCTGCTTTCAACACCATCCTCCCTGCTCTGCTCCAGGACAAGCTCGCTCAGCTAAACTTCCTGACGGATCGGAGGCAGTGCATGCGGCTGGGGAAGATTGTCTCGAACTCCCGGACCATCAACACAGGGCTGTGTACTTTCTTCTCTGCTCTTCTCCCTGTACATAAACTGCTGCACCTCCGTCCACGACTCCGTCAAACTGGTTAAGTTTGCGGATGACACCACCCTCATCGGGCTCATCTCTGATGGCGATGAGTCTGCCTACAGGAGGGAGGTGGACCGGCTGGTGTCCTGTGCAGCAGCAACAACCTGGATCTCAACACCCAGAAGACAGTGGAGATGATCGTGGACTTCAGGAAAGTCACAGCCCCCCTGCGTCCTCTCTCCCTGACAGACTCCCCCACCACCACAGTGGACTCCTTCTGGTGCCTGGGCACTTGCCTCACACAGGACCTCAGGTGGGAGCCGACCATCAACTCCCTCATCAAGAAGGCCCAGCAGAGGTTGTACTTCCTGCGGCAGCCAAGGAAAGCCAAGCTGCCAGTCCAGATGATTGTGCAGTTCTACACGGCCATCATTGAGTCCATCCTCACCTCTTCCATCACTGTGTGGTGCTGGAGCCACTGCCAGGGACAAACAGAGACTGCAGCGCATTGTGCGCTCTGCCGAGAAGGTGATTGGCTGCAGCCTTCCATCTATCCAGGACCAGTACGTCTCCAGGACTCGGGGGCGAGCAGGCCGGATAGCAGCTGACCCTGGACATGGACTATTTGAGCCACTTCCCTCTGGCAGGAGGCTACGGTCCATCGGGACCAGAACCTCCCGTCACAAGAACAGTTTCTTTCCCTCTGCTGTTGGACTCATGAACAATTCATTACATTTGCACAAAGTTGGACACTTTATATCACTAGTCACTTTAATTAAGTCATGTTTTACTATATTATAGCTATATTTTAGTTATTATTATTATTTAGTGTCTATATTCTAGTTATTACTATTATTATTTAGTGTTTTATGTTCGCACCTTATCACCGAGACAAGTTCCTAGTTTGAATTGAATTGTGTTCACTTGACAATGGCAATAAAAGTCTTTCTGATTTTGATTTATAAAAACACTCTCCCCTCTCACATAGTCTGCCACCTCAGTTTGTCAATAATATATTTCTCTGTTCCATCTCGTCCCCCCCCCCCTCCCGTAATTGTATCTCCAAGCAAAAAAGACCTCAGTGTTTACCGTTCCACTGTATTACGTCATATGTGTTTCTGACTACTGTGATTGTATCTGCATTTTCTATTCTGTTTATGTTCTTGTATCGCTGAGGAGAGAGGCGGGACGTTAGCGCCCCCATGTCGGCTGCTTTAAGGTCCATGGACCCGTCCATTTCAATCTCATCTCATCTTATTGTTTACAATGACAAATAAACGTTTCCATTCCATTGTTCAATCCAACACAAAAAGGCGGCCTCTCCAAGACATACTGTCTGATAACAGATCTTAAAAATGAATGCCTGGAGAAAATTAAAATCAGTGGGAAGATGAAATCGGCAAAGAATTAGATGAAGATGATTAGAAGGGTGTACTTTCACAAATAAACAATAGTTCTTCGTGTTGCAAACTTAATCTGATACAATTTAAGATAGTTCACCATATTTATTATGCTAACCATAGACTCTCCAAAATGTATTCTGTTGTGTCTTTGTCACTTGCTCAGGTAAGAAGGCAGGTGGAGAAAGTTCACCAAAACAAGTCTCTTGGACCAGACCAAGTCAACATCCGCGTGTGCAGCACAGCTCACTGGGATCCTGCACTTTCTCTTCACACTGAGCCTGAAGTTTGACAAGATACCGGTGCTTTGGAAGACCTCCTGCAGAAGACCTCATGCATTGGGCCAGTGCCCAAGAAACCTATCCCATCTGGACAAAATGACTTCAGGCCAGTTGCTTTGACATCTTATGTCATGAAAGTGTTTGAATAGAATAGAATAGAGTAGAAAGCTTTATTGTCATTGTAAACAACGAGAACCTTGTAAACAACGAGATGAGATTGAAAAGGACGGGTCCATGGACCTTAAAGCAGCCAACATGGGGGGCGCTAATGTCCTGCCTCTCTCCTCAGCGATACAAGAAGAAGTGAACTTTATTGATCTCACACTGGAGAAATTCTTCTCTGCATTTTAACCCATCCTATATATATATACATATATTAGGAGCAGTGGGCAGCACACACATTAGGGCGCCCGGGGACCATCTCCATGTTCTTCTTGCTTCGGTTTGGTCAGGACCTAAGCTAGAGGATTTACCTATGGTGCATGTTTTGGGTTGATGCCCGGAGAAAACCCATCCAGACACGGGGAGAAACATGCAAACTCCACACAGAAAGGCCCAGGCGACCCGGGGATCGAACCCAGACCATGCATGCAAACTCCACACAGAACACACACAGAAAGGCCTGGGCGACCCGGGGATCGAACCCGGAACCTTCTTGCTGTGAAGCAAGAGCGCTAACCACTCAGCTACCGTGCCGCCAAGAACATAAGAACATACCGCCAAGAACATAAGAACATACCGTGCCGTGCCAAGAACATAAACAGAATAGAAAAATGCAGATACAATCACAGTAGTCACAAACACATATGACATTATACAGTGGAATGGTAAACGTTGAGGTCTTTTTTTGTTTGGAAATACATTACGGGGGGGGGGGGGGGGGGGGGGGGAGATGAAAATAGAGAAATATATTATTGGCAAACTGAGGCGGCAGACTATGTGAGAGGGGAGAGTGTTTTTATAAGTACATGTCATCGTGACGTAGCCAATCTATGTTGTTCTTTTGATATCATGTGCTGTGTCCTTGGAGTGTCCAGTGCAAGAGCCATAGTCAAAACACAACAGCCCTGCTATTGTAGATTCCCAGGAGAATTAATTAAACCAGGGGAGAATGCACATAATCAATACACTTTAGAACTCAGATGAACGGACAATTATTCCGAAAACTGGTTCTGCTAGGTCCCCAACTTCATGTCACCAAGCCAAGCCGTTGAGACTCTCCAGTCCTCTCCTCCTGGTGCGTAGATGATTGTGGACTGAGCCGCTTGTTTCCCACAGTTCCACAACCATATTCGTGATGGTATCCGAGCGTCATTCGGGTATCCACAGATTGGAGATGAGAGACTTGTTCTGGCTCAGCTCAGACCCCTGGTGGCACTATCCCTGGATCCTCTACAATTTGCCTATCAGGCCCACATGAGTGTGGACGATGCTTTAATCTATCTTCTGCAGCAGGCTCAATCTCACCTGGATAGTGTTAAGGGCTCTTTGAAGGATATTGTTCTTTGATTTCTCCAGTGCCTTAACACAATCCAGCCCTCTCTGAAGAGTGAGAAGCTGCTCAGGATCGGTGTCAGCATTGTCTCCTGGATTACTGACTACCTCTCAGGCAGACCTCAGTATGTGCAACTGGGGAACACCCTGTCTGACACTGTGGTCAGTAATGTAGGAGCCCCCCAGGGTACAGACCTGTCTCCGTTCCTGTTCACTCAGGACCTCTGGGTCCTGCCATCTGCAGAAGTTCTCTCATGACTCTGCAGTGGTCTATCAGTGATTGACAGGAGGTGGTGTACAGGACATTGATTACAAATTTTGTGGAACTAGTGATTGACTTCAGAAGAAAGAGGACACCAGTATAGCCCATTACCGTCCAGGGTCATGATGTGGAAAGAGTGGACTGCTACAAGTACCTTGGTGTCCATGTGAACAACAGGCTGGACTGGAGGGACAACTGTAATGCTGTGTACAAGAAAAGCATGAGCAGATTCGAATTCCTGAGAAAGGTCAGGACTTTCAATGTGTGCAACATGTTACTGGAGATCTTCTAACAGTCTATGGTTGCCAGTGCCCTGTACTTCACTGTGTTCTGCTAGGGAAGTGGCACCAGTAAAAGGGACATTGGGCGGATTGACAAACTGATCCATAAAGCTGGTCACATGACCGGCTGTGAGCTGGAGGCATTTGTCACAGTGAGGGACAGGAGGACACTGGACAAACTGCTCTCCATCATGGACACTCCTGCTCACCCACTGCAACAGACTTTAGAGGGACAGAGGAGATCATTCTCAATGGGTGCTTGGGGGGGTGGTTTAAGTTCTAAGGGTGGGGTTGGTGAGATGAGGGCACGGTTGGTGGGGTATATACAGTATATGTAAAAAAAAATGCCTAAATGAAAGAGTTAAGATTTAAAATTAGTTAAAAAGATATTTCTTCATGTAAATTAGACTGAGGCAGAGTGGGGGATCTTTTGGCTGTTGCTGCACCATGGCAATAGATTTGAGAGGAGAGACTTGTAGTCTGATGTGTTGTGATGGCCCATGATATTGTTGAGACTTTTGACAATATGATATTGCAGTTTTCATTATTTTTATATTCCTATCATCATTTCCTCCACAAACGCAAGCTCTCCTGTATTAGTTTGTCATTTAAGATTTTAGTCTTTTTGTCCGTTGTTCTGTAAGCGTTTAAAATAAATGACCTTTGGAAAAAAACAACAACACTTAAACATTTTACATATAAACATATTACAACAGACTTCCCTGTGGGGTCGGGACTCCCCTAAAAAAAAGAGATTCTTAATCTCAGCGAGACTTAAGGTCTATCTATCCAGGTTAAATAAATTGTCATAACTGGCACACTTACTTACAGTTGGAAGAGTAACCAAAACCTTTACTCCAGTAAGAGAACTGTTACCTCAGTCAAAATAGTATAAGGTGTTGGGAGGACATTCTATTATATGGTGAAGGGGGCAGTAACCGGAGCCCTGTTCAGACACTTAAACACAAGGCAGTGAGCTGAAGACAGGTGAGGTTACAGAGGAGCTAATGTTACTGCACTCCAGGAATCTGCCCAGAGTGTAACCCACAACCATCTGTATAAAGAAGCGGACAAAGAGCATGTGAGGTCACCAGTCACAATATACAGTACATGTCCTCCCTGTGCTACAGTGGCAAAGTGATTACCCTTTTGTCTCCGCTCTGTAAAGAGGTGGTTGATTTTGAGGTTGTTTCCTGATCTCTTGATCCTCCCTTACTTTGGCAACCCAAGCCAACAATAACAGACAGAATGCAGGATCTTTCAGAGGTTTTTATTCCAGCACAGATTTCTGGGTGTTAAAAATGGCGCTAGAATTAAAGGAAATTGAAACTTACAGACAGCTCTAGAGTTCGAGAATGGTTCAGACTCCTATGATGATAAGTCTTCCCTTTGGACAGTGGGAACAGTTCTCATTCAAAATGAGAAGAAAAATAAACATGGCGTCATTTGTGTCACTTCCAAATGTGAAGGTAGCTTGAGCGGCTGGTACAGATGTGGTCTACCAGCATGGTAGGCCTTCTGTTGTCATGGTTACAACAATTTGACAAAACTCAAATTTCTACACCAAAGGTCCTGTCCGCTCAGGTTTCCCTCACAGTGAAAAAGCCCAGTTGTGTTAAATTCTGATTGGATCATTTCATACAAAGTGTTGCCTGGTTACATACTGCAAGACCATTTTAAACAACTGATTGCGTATTTTTATATTTCAAACAGTACAATAATGAAATGTAGTGTTTTTACCCCAAAGACTGTCCATTTTTGTAAACATGTTACAATCAAATTTTGGTTTCATGAACAATCATACATTTGATTTGTTTAAAAAAAATAAAAAATAAAAATAAAATAAAACAAAACCATAAAATATAAACTTTGTAGTTTTATAATGAGTAAGCAAGTTTGAAACAGGCTGGAGTACAGGTTTTGAGAGCAGAAAATGCACAATCTCCAGACCCCAGAGCATTTTGAGCAGCTAAATTTTAGCATTATTGATTAGCAAATCATACACTTTCAATATTATACACTGTACTGGTTTTGCAGACTAAACCATTCAACTCAACCATGTGTTCTGTACTTAGTGGAATTAAACACTAATTCCACAAAAAGCCTAAATGTAATTTTGTGCTGCCTTCAGTGGTCTTTTACGGTGACATGGTACTTGACAACATCACACAAGACTGCCCCAATTATAGTCAGGTGTTTCTGATTACAAACACTGGCTGCAGGAGCGGAGTCTGTGGAGACCTGTTAGACTGATTACACTGTTTCCTATACTTCCAGACACTTTGAGACTAAATATGGTTGATTACTCCAATTTGCAAACACAAAAAAGTAAAAAAACAAAAAACAAAAAAAAAAACCAAAGAAAAAAAAAAACTACATAATAAAATGTGGGGGAAAAAAAAAAGTTTGGCAGAATTTAGGACTTGTCTATAAGTATACGCGCTTGTATTTGCGTTTCTTACATGGCACTAAGGCTGGATACCTTGAATTTTTCTTGTACAGCATCTAGACAATACTTTTCTGGTACCTTTTCAGTATGAATCTAGAACAGATAACAATTTGAAATATTGATCATTTCTACTGGATACAATTTGAAAGGAAAAAAAAGTCATTTGTGACTAATAAGGTTATATACTGTCCATCGTCAGTAGAACCTTAAAGGGATATGCCACCCCCAGGTCAAATTTGGGCATCTCCCCACAGTCCAGAGACTAAAATAAGTGGTGGAAAGCGTTTTCCTGCTCACCCAGCCATTGTCCGAGTCTGTCGCCACTGACCGCCGCGGTATCTGGTGCTCCTCCGCCTTAGACTGGAGTCTAACGTAGCCAGAGAAAGATTTCGACCAAAAGGAATTAATTTGCTCGATGCGTTTCCCAATTACTTTGTGTGTAGTGCGCATTCATATCGAGTGCAAATAAATGTGCAAATCAACACGGAGAGCTTGACTTGGTCATTTTGGGTGGGAACTATTTTCCAGTGCGTAAGAATACAGCCGTATCACGCAGCACGCTACCAGGGGAATCCCAGTTACGCACCGGGAAGGGAGTTCCCCTGTTGCACAACGTGGTGCGTGATACGGCTGTATTCTTACGCACTGGAAAATAGTTCCCACCCAAAATGACCAAGTCAAGCTCTCCGTGTTGATTTGCACATTTATTTGCACTCGATATGAATGGGCACTACACACAAAGTAATTGGGAAACGCATCGAGCAAATTAATTCCTTTTGGCCGAAATCTTTCTCTGGCTACGTTAGACTCCAGTCTAAGGCGGAGGAGCACCAGATACCGCGGCGGTCAGTGGCGACAGACTCGGACAATGGCTGGGTGAGCAGGAAAACGCTTTCCACCACTTATTTTAGTCTCTAGACTGTGGGGAGATGCCCAAATTTGACCTGGGGGTGGCATATCCCTTTAAAGTGCATATGACAGGAGTACTTTTTCTATATTTTTATTTTTGGTGAACTCTAGAACACGGGCCACCCTAGCAACCATAATGTTTATAAGAACCAAAACTAAATGACTAAATTACACAATAGAAATGATTAGACAAATAAAAATAAATCATAACAGCTTCATTTTATTATATGGAGTTTTAAACTGACAGAAACTTGTGTGTAAATTGTCTCTGAATTTTGAATGGAATTTTTCGTGTTGATGACATACGTAAAGGAATTCACCACTTCCGTATTTTTGTACTCATCGACAACTATGATAAATACTGACCACAGATACTACCCCACCAAACCAAGTCAGCATTAGAAAAACGTGAAAGCCTGTCATATGCACTTGAACCTTTTTCCGTATCGTACTGGCGCCTTTAAAAATGGTACCCAGCCAAAGCGGCATTCTATTGAAATTTGCAACTGGGCTTTTCACAGTGACCCAAATAAGCTTAATTTCAGTCCATAATCAGGATAACACTGGTTTATGAAGGGAAAGTCCTATGGTTGTCCTCAGAAAACATTCACAATCAGCTAAAACATAATGACAAGGACCAAGTTCATTTTAGCAATGAAAAAAACAAAAAACTTCCTTGTATTTTTTTCTGTACAATACTTAACAGAGCATTAGAACATGGGACATTAAAACAGAACTAAAATGGCTGCACACGCCACTCACACTCATTAGGCAGGTTATGCTGTAAATGTACAGTAATGACACCTAGAACAAGCCCCACTATATCCAATGTGTTCCTATATAAAAAAAGTTATATTTTCACTGTCCTGACACACTAAGCATATGGCTTAAATATCTGTAAATCTATGGGTAGAGTCTCTGCCATCTTCTTCCAAAATGGCGATCATAAAGCGACTTAATTATTTGCTGAAAAATCCTTTGTGTTCCAACAAGTCCAAAAGAGAAATCTCAGAATCCGAATGGTCCGCGCATGGTTGTCGTCTTTCCCTTTCGCACAGGGAGCCAATGTAAACATGAGTCCAAAATAAAAATAAAAGCCACCAAAAGAAAAACACAAAGACTGAAATGTGGAGGAGCAGGGCAGTATAGTTGATCCTTAGTGCAATGGAGGAACAGGAGCTGGGATGGAGCTCCTCGTAAAAACCTGGCCCCTACAGAACTACAGTTACACAAGAGTCTGTAACTATGGGCTAAAATCGAAGAAAGCATCCTGAGCCTATGTGGTGGAGGAGATGAGGAGAGCGATCCCAGTGTCTGCCTGTCCCGCTTGGTCAAATGTAGATTCACTCACAGAAGGAGGAGTCCGGTTAAGATGCCGGGCCTGGTGGTGGTCCAGTGGAGGCGTTCAGAACACGCAGCAGTACAGGTACTGGAGTGCGCTGAACCACATGTAGCCCGAAGCGAATGCTAACGATTGCACCACGCACAACCACACCGGATCCAAGGTCATCTGGCGCGACACTGCCTCCTTCTGGCCAGGGGAGGGAGGGAACAGACCTGCAGGAGAGTGCAGAGGATGAGGTGCGGACTAAAGCAGTGTTATGGACTGGCGATGTAACCCATGCCTTGTGTCAGTCTGCTGAGATGCTTCTGTGATCATTCAGTGCTGAACCTGGAGTTGTGTTTTGTTTCATTCACACATTTTCAAATAAACATTTTTTATTAGTCTCTCTACATCTCCAAAGCTCAGTTCCAGCTTGTGATGTCAACAGGTCCTTTTACCTTGTGTTTAGTAAAGGCTGGCAATTCTAGGGCTGAAAGTAACAAAATGATTCAAGTGAAGGTGTATGGGGTTTAAAAACACAAAAGGGGCACTTCCTGTATTACTACATGACATCAAAAGGTGAAACAAAGTGTTTCCTGTTTGAGAGGAGAACTCAGCCTAAATATGCAGGGCTTGTGTGTGGAAAAAACAAACAAACACACACACACACATCTCCAGGTATGTTTGTGATGAGGAAACAACATTATAACATAGATCAGATTAGATCAGATCAGGCCCTATAATACAGCTTAAAAACTCACATCCACTTTGCTTATTGGCCAGCCTCACGGATCTATAGACCCCTTTACCGTTAGTAAACAGACGTGACGTCACTGGCATGTGCGCGCATTGTTGACCCAGAATCAACTATGGAGGAGTATCTGAACGATAGGGAAAGCTACATTCAAAAACTCACGTTGAGCAACAGGGTTCGACTACCAGATCCTTATGTGATCACGGAGTGGCAGTACGACCGCAGAAAGTGGCCAGATTTACAGTGGTCAGATATCCACTGTTATTTCGTCGAGAAGCCCAGCGTGTATACAAAAGAGAAAGTGCACGCATACAAATCCATGGATGCCTACCAGCTTGCCGTGTGTGGCCATGTACAGGAGGTAAAATACCACGATATCGATGGGGAGTTTTGCGTGTTGGCATCTGATGTTCTCCCCAGTCAAAGACAAGGCCACAAGACGACCATGTACAATGTTTGGGCTATCATCAACAAGCGCGAAAACTACGTTCTGACCCCCAACTGCACTTGCGTCACGAGGTAAGTAACATACTACGACTTAATTCATGAGTCACAGATGTGATCTCAGTCATGTCAAATGCCATTTATGATGGTCATGCGAAAACTTATCATGCATTTTAACAAAGTTATTCGTGTTCGTTTACATGTGTCTGTCGTAGAGGTTCCCCGGGTAATATGTCTGTGAGCTTTGCGGTGTCCTGTGCTTGCTAGTTAATCATGCTGCTTGTTTACGGTAATTTGCCCAGGTGTTCACTTGTGTGTATGTCAGTTGAATGATATGAACTGTCATTTATTCCATCTGTTTCTCTTTATTTCTTCTAGATCTTCGCTGGGGGTTTTATGGCGGCAGTGGCTTTGTTTTGAGTCAACAATGCGCGCACATTCAGTGATGACGTAGCTTTGAAAATCATCTATACTAAATAAGACCTGGAAAAGACACTCCCCCTCTGTCCAGATGCAAGTTCATTTAGTGGCCGCTCTGCACCTGCTGAGCCCACCAACAACTCTCCCATAGAGCACAAGTGTTTGGCTGACAGGACATCGGCAGCTTTCACTGTATGAACTGTTTAGAATTTTGAAATTCTCAAAGCACCTAAAAGTTAGCATTTGTTAGCTCTGACTGGTCAGAACTGATCGTGGATCATGTTTCTGTCATCACATGCAAATATTCAGGACGAAATGCAAAAGAAAAAAATGTATGGCCACATGTGCCAATGAGCCTGAGCCACTGAAACAAATACAAAATCTTTGGCTCATCTTCAAATCTTATTTTACTTTCTAACATGTGAGGGACAGGCGGCTTTAACCCATCACAATCAATCACAGGCAAATCAAATTGTGGTAAAATTAGAACTGCAGTAGGGTGTGAGAAAACATTTATTGTCATTCTGTTCAGCTATAATTGCACCAATAACTGATCAGTGGTAAAATGCTGTACTGTGATACAAGGTACAATTACCCGTTTTGTAGAAATGTTCCAGCAGCTGCTCCTTCTCCACAAACCTCTGGTACAGCCAGTCTGTGAGCGCCTCGGCCTCCACCGGCACCTCCTTTATGGGGTACATCCTGCAACACAAAGCAGATAGAGGGGTCAAAAACAAGGGGTCAGAAACAATGAACAGAGAGAGGGGTCAGAAACAAAATCTTAATTATTACAATGACAGAGACAGTCCAGTGCACTTTAAATTCAAGTAAGGAATACCACATGTACATTGTTTTCACTCAGATGACGTATCTCCTCACTCATCATTAAGGGTCACTTCCACATGCAGCAGTACTGCACTGTGCCAGAGGGGGTCCCCAGTGAGCTCAGCCTGCACTGTGGCGCCTGTGGTCACCTTGACTAGAGGTGAACGTCTCCTCCTCATCCTCACCACTGTATACAGAGATGAGGCAAGGAAGATTGGGAGGAAGACGGAGAGGAGGGGAGAAGGATAGAGGGAGGAGAGGGGGGGCACAAGAGAGGTCAGGGAAAAGAGAAAGGGGAGACGACAGGGAGAAGAGGGGATGGGATTAAGGAAGGAGAAGTTCGGGAGAGGGAGAAAGACAAGATATGAGAGGAAAGAGAAGAGGAAGACAGAAATAATGGAGCTATCTTGGAGAAAGCTATAGTAAGAGGAGAGGAGAGAGAGAAGAGGCAGCATGAGGAGAGAGAGATGAAAGGAGAGAAAGGGTTGAGATGTGAAAGAATCAGAGTGGAGAGAAAAGGTGGGGGGCCTCTGTTCAGTCTGCCTTTTGGAAAGGTCGGTGGTCATGTGACTCATTAAAACAGAACATCACCACACAGAATTCAGTCCAATCATTTACCTGCTGAAGCAGCCAGTCCCTCCTACATCCTGTTTGAACACAGGAGAGTCTGGGTCTGGACAGACTGGTTAATCAGGATATGGCTCTAGACCAGGCATGGGCAAACTACGGCCCGGGGGTCACATGCGGCCCGTTAAGCTTCTTAATCCGGCCCGCCGAACTTGAAGAAATTATATTAATAAACCGTTTTAATTTCCCTGCAATTCTGGCATTTTCCAATAGCTGGCGCACTAGATACATTGACCTTTGTTGAGGTGCGGTGTTTTGCTCCCCGTTTGTGCTTTACTCTTTGACCCCTCAGCCCTCCTGTAAAGATGAGCGGAGCTAAGAAAAGAAAAGTGGACAGAGAATGTCGAGTGTTTAATAAGGAGTGGATAAGTAAATATTTTTTCACCGAATACTTATCAGCTGCTGTATGCCTGATACGCCAAGAGACTGTAGCAGTTTTTAAAGAATATAATATCAGCCGTCACTTTGCCACAAAACATGCTAACAAGCAGTCAACGAAAGAACGAAAGAACCTGAAGGAGAACAGAACTTTCAGTGCTTTAAAATAGTAACTGCTTTTGTTAATTTTTAATTGAAATAAAGCACATGTTTTCTACATATCCCCATGTTATTTTTAGTGTTTTTACCAAAACACTAAATCCACCTGCTCCTGGTCCGGCCCTTCTGTTAAATTTTAGAACCCTTTGTGGCCCACAAGTCAAAAAGTTTGCCCACCCCTGATCTAGACCATAGACTGTATATATAGTCTATGGTCTAGATAGAACATGCGCTAGAATGCGTGTTCCAAATAGGAAGTTGGCAAGCGGGCACTTCCTGCTCCTACTGACCCAGGCTCCCATTGACTTACAGAGGAATATTGTGGCCCATCTCTCTGTAACTGCTTCAGTGAGCCTTGTAATATAAAATGTTTGTATCAACTCGCTCTACATTATCCTGGGGTTCCAAATTTGCCCCTGTAACCGCTAGCATCGCAAGCTTCATTTGAGTGGAGCTATGGGTGATGTCACACTCACTTAGTCCACTTCTTTATACAGTCCATGTTCCAGACCCACTCGTATGGAGCAAGAAAGTCGTTGGAAATATTTGGGTGCATAGGATATAAATCTGTGCATATTTAGGAAATCTGTACATATTTGGCTGTAATTGAGCATAATATAAATATTCTCTAAAGTCTTAAATGAGTCCAGTCGTACATAAAATGTATTGTGTGTATTTTATCCATCAGAATATAAATTGAAAAGTTACAACATTAAGAATTAGTCATGAAATGAACATTTATGATTACGCTTTATCAGTATGAATACAAATTCACAGACGTGACTGTAGGGTCAAAAATACGTCATCACAGGCATTACTTATTGATCAAGACTGCGCATGCGCTGAAGTTCCATGTTGTGCCATTACTCCGTTTTTACCCTCCGCCTTTTACCCTGTCTGCTACAACTTAACACAGACAGCAAAAAGTATTAGCAGCGAAGGTACCTGGAGATTCGCCGCAACGGAGTCCACTTGCAGATCTCGGCAGATCTGCAACTAATCCGCTGCACCGAGACACAGTGGATCAGAGGCAGAGGTGATGATTTAAGAAGAAGAAAGAAAGCTATGCCTTTATTAGTCCCACAGTGGGGAAATTCCAGTTCTGCATTTAACCCATCCTGTTATCAGGAGCAGTGAGCAGCACATTACTGCGCCCGGGGACCATCTCCATGATCTTCTTGCTTCGGTTTGGTCAGGACCTAAGCTGGAGGATTTACCTATGGTGCATGTTTTGGGTTGGTGGGGGAAACCGGAGTGCCCGGAGAAAACCCACCCAGACACGGGGAGAACATGCAAACTCCACACAGAAAGGCCCAGGCGACCCGGGGATTGAACCCAGACCATGCATGCAAGCTCCACACAGAACACACACACAAAGGCCTGGGCAACCCGGGGATCGAACCCGGAACCTTCTTGCTGTGAAGCATGAGCGCTACCCACTCAGCCACCGTGCCTATCCGTGCATATCCTCTCTGTGACAGCAGACTGCCCAAGGGAACAAAAGCGAATATGGAACAAATACGTGGCGGATCCGCAAAGCAGGCAGATTGTGGGGTGGATTTTGCACATTTTCTATCCTGTGCACACAAATATTTCTGACAGCTTTCTTCCTCTTTACTCTGTACAGTTTTGGAATTCTTACCTGGGTATAAAGACATGCTTTAACAAATCTTGCATTTATTCAACAGGTGTTTTTATTTCTACTGTGAGTGAGCTTGCCTTGAGAAGTTCCTGTTTACATCCACACAGTGCACGGATTGAGCCGATATGATTTGGCCAGGCCACCTGCATTAGAGTGTGGATCAGGCCATTTTTTTCTGTCCAAGACCGGCTCTTGTCCGAAAGAGCAGTGATTGAATCCGAACCAAGCCCAATAGGCATTAAGGTATTTGTGTCCGATTCCTACCGAGCCAGACACAATTAAAATCACTATTTTCATGGGCCTGCTAATGACATACATAGGATATTGTTTGTGTGGAAAGTCTGATTTTATCAATCAACTGAAAAAAGGCATTCAGAACGTCAACACAGATGAGTGGATCACATCAGCGCAATAGACAAATTTCACGTCCAGGAAGAAGGATTTTAGGGTAGCCTAATATTTTTATTTTATTTTTTTTATTTTTTTAAATCACAAAAACAAACGCTTGCGTCAAATGAAACAGGTCCATTGGCTACCTAAATAACAGCCTAAAGGCTGCCACACACTGCAGGAGAATTTGCCCAATTCTGGCTGAGATTTGCTTCTCCATGTGTCTTCATGTGCGATTTTGATGCCGTTGCGCTCCTTGTGTGTGGTGTCACTGTGACTCTGAGCTACTAATGACATCCAGTCCACAAAACCATGTTATTAACTCATTGAGTGCCGGCCTGTTTTCAGAATTCTATCCCCCAGAGTGCCGGAGGTTTTAGTGTATTTTCACTGATTTTCCAAGACCCACAGAATACTGAGTTCTTTGACTATATAAACATGGCACACATCAAAATAAAGTGCTGACTCTCTTCTTTCACCTAGAAAAAAAATTATGCTTCTAACCTTTTCGGTTCTCAAGTAATTGATAGTAGAACATAGGGAAGTTTCAGCAAAAACACAGTTTTTTGACCACAAAGTGGAGAAAACGAGCATTTTGTACAAAGTCATTTCGAGCAGATCTGTGATTTTGACGTCAATTTTTATTGATTTAGTGACCTCACACATCTAAAACAACAGAGAAAGAGATTTTTTATGACAAAGTACATTTTTTATTTACAAATATAAGAATATAAGGCTCTGTGAATTGAAAATTCCTTCAAATCAATAGTGCCAAGAAATGTTTACAGGATATAATAATATCTTTTCATATAAAATAGAACTTTGTCACTTCACAACAATATTGAGGCTCAGAGTACAGACCCATAATAAAAACTAATATACACACACACACACACACACATATATATGTACATACACACAAGCCCATGCATAAACCTTTACACACACAGCTACACACGCACACACGCACGCACGCACGCACACGCATATAACTTAATTCATTACAATTACCACACAGCAGCATCATGTAAACTTAATTCTTCTCATCTCATGCCTCTTTAGAGACCAGGATCTACTGCTCCAAGTCAGTAATCCTCTTCCTCTTTGCGCTGTCGTAGTTCTGATCAGAGTTCCTGCTCCGCGCAGCGCACACACGACACGTTGTCTGCCTCGGGCAGAGCAGATCTCGGCCCCGACCTCGCGGCCTGATCCGGTGTGTCTCTGTGATCCTCTGATCCGGGATCCTGGGTCCCAAGAGCGATCAGATCGCTCCATAGGCGCTGATCAACAGTCATCTGCTTTTCCGGGATCCCTCGCCTCACCATCTTGCTCCTTTCGCCAATACACAGTACACAAACTACACTCCTCCTCTCTTCTGCGTCTCTGATTGGCAGAAAATGATACAAGATTGCTACCTACAGGTTGGGAGGTGTGAATTACACCTTCAAAGTTGCTCCAGGTCGTATTCTAGCGATCCCCGCTGAAAAACGTTCTTGACGAATATATTCGTCACGGCACTCAACGTTTGGATTCAACATGACGAGAAAACTCGTCACCGGCACTCAATGAGTTAATCTGGTTTGAGGCATTCTTTGAAAGTAAAAAGGTGAGAGAAGTTCCTCACGTGTCTGTTTACATCCACACAGTGCACGGATTGAGGTGAAGCTGCAGATTAGCGAAAATGACTCCATTTCCTGTGTACTTTATTGTCAGTCTTCTATGCTTTAAAAATAATCATGTATCTCAAGTATTGTACCACATTTCACAAACTGACTGTATCTAAACTAGAAGTGCAGTCTTCTGATCTTTTGAACACTTAAGATTGTCTTGTTGAATCAGAACCCAGGAGAAGGGGTGTAACCTGCTGTTTCTACAAAACTACAGAGGATTTTCAAACAACAATCCCAGTCTATTTCAAACCCACAAACACTTTAAGACAGAAACTGGTTCACCCAAAGGATAAAACACCGAGCCACAAACAAAGCAATGTGGTCTACTCCATTCAGTGTAGTGAAGACTGCAGTGAGCGCTACACTGGAGAAACAAAACAGCCACTTCACAAGAGGATGTACCAACACAGACGAGAGAGCCAGAGTGGACCACAGTCTGCTGTACATCTTCACCTAACAGCCACGGGCCACTCCTTTGAGGACAGTGAGGTACAGATCTTAGCCAGAGAAAAGAATTGGTTTGAGAGGGGAGTTAAAGAGGCTATTTTTGTCAACAGAAATGGAGGTCTCAGACACCATTGTTCTCACATTTATAGCTATCCTCAAACCTAAATCAAAACAAAGAAAGAAAACAATAGGGCTAAACATAGGGTGAAAACACCCATTATGGCCCTGAATGGTTATGCTAACAAGACCGCACACTCCACTGCATATTTAATAGGTCTACCTAGCAGAAACTGTAAACAAATGTGTGTGGTAGTGTCAGAGTAGTTTCATTGTAGTTAGCTCCTCCCTTCAGGGAGATATAAGGCAGTGTCCACAAGCATCTGACCAGAACTGAAGAAGCAACTTGGATGAGCTGTGAAACTTATTCGACCAAATAAACTTTTGTCCAGTTGACAAATTGAATTCTCCTTTTACCATGGAGTTTACCTGGACAACTGAGGGATTCTACACGCTGTTACTCAAGTTAAGACTTTAGTCTGATCTTTAACAATTTGACCATAAAGAACTGGCTTAGCTGGAACTACAACAGGCAAGCTGATTTGCGCTGTTAAACAAGTCCCTCTCAAATAACATTACAGTCACAAGCTAGCTAGCATTAGCCAACAGTTCTCTTTCACCCATCCTGACCACCAGAGGGCGGTACTGAACATGCACAGGGAACATTTGGGTCATCTTGGATTCATAAACCATAGTTACATAACTTCCAATTTTCAGTTAGTCATTCTCACTGTTTTTGTTGAAAATCAAACACCTGGCCATACCAGCTTGTCAAAGATCCCATGACATGGTACTTCTTGATAGTCTGGTTAACACCTGACCATATCACAAGTGAGATATGGGTCTGGAAACTCGCTTCGAAAAATCCCGTAGCGGAGGTGTGGTTAGCGATTGCCAACGGCCGTTTATTGGGCGTTATGAATGTCTATCATTGAGCGTATACGTAAGTCCATAGCCAATCATGTCAGTTGTCAGTTCAAACTACAAGCTTCCGTTTGTCATGTAGTACGCGTCACCGTCTTGCCACACCTCCCCCGCTCTCTGATTGGGGCCCTAAATCTGGGACTCTCGCTTGGACGAGTTTCCAGGCCGCCTTCCAGTTCGAAACGAACGGAAGCGGCCTGGGAATTCCCAGGCTAACTTCTTGATGCTTTTATATGGCGCCTTAGTGGTTCCCTAATACTGTGTATGAATCCTTCTCCAAAATCAAGCCTTGGTGCATGAGAGAGCCTCTTGAAGGCAGTCCTATTCAGAAATATGGTTCTGGGCGTGTTGCTTGAATGCAAATGAGGAGGACAGAGACAGGCCAGTGCAGGCGGGTGGGGCGTGGCCAAATACGCCACTGTTTCCTGGTTTAGCGGTGCAATGTTCGCTGTCCCTACTTCTGCGTTTTAAGCATGGAGGAAGATAGGAGACGCGTCCCATGAAAATAAAACTCTTAAGACAAATTTCCACAGAAAATAAAATTAAACCACTGCTGATTCAGAGGCTCGGAGGCTCGGATAAAGGACATCCGAGCCTGGAGAGACTCTCACGTCTCGTAGCTCGTTTGTGGTCCAAATTCTCTGGGCGTGATTTCCAGAGACAGGGGGTGGACATCCAGACGAGGGGTCAGAAAATTTCCTTGTCCAAAATCGCCCGTTTGGGCTGCCTTTTTTTCAAACGCGGAAAAGGATCGCAATTGCTCAGTTTACACATTTCGCTACTTTTAGCCATGGGGGGGCCTAAACAGGGTAGGGGAGCTCACATTAACGTTCAAAAACCTCAGAAAGCGAAAATTTCATGCCATGGGACCTTTAAAGTGATACTCCGGGATTTTTGACATAGGGTCCAATTTTCTAGTTAGCCAGCCTGTAGGATATGTGTAGAGAAAGTTATTTTGCGATTTCATGCAGTCTTTGTAAAATCTGAGTTGGCTGTTGCTAAGCTAGCGAAAGTGAACGTCCTGCAGCTAGCCAGCCACTAAAATAGACATACCCAGTACAAAACAAACACCCAAACAAATCAGTTATTATGCCAGGGTATCGATTTAAATATCTGTGTTGATATAATAAGATTTTGAACGAAACGGACCTTGCTTCAAACGACTTAATTGACGCATATTGGGGGACTAGTTTCTAAGCAGCGGCGGAATTTTACTTCTCCCTCGTCAATTCATCAGCAGCAGTTGTCATTATTACAAAGAGTAGAGACTGGAGGCATGCATTACACACGTTGGTGAGTAACAGAAACAGGAGGCCTAACTTAGAAGATGTGAGTATAATCATCTCACTGATTTTGCAACTGGCCAAACGCTCCTACATTCAACATTTTTTTCTGGCACACCACTTACCGCATTGATAACTGGCCATTAGGTCCAGCAGGTCTAGGTCGTTTCTTCCAATTTATCTTTTCGACGCAGAAGAATGTCTCCAGTACGCCACGATTGAGATGGGGCAAGAAGTCCTGGTGCTCTGTTATGCAGACATCATTGGAAGTGCTATGGCCACCAGACACATCTAGACTTCGAAACGAAGTATCTAGCTCCAGCTCTTGCATTTGTGGGATAACTAAGTCCCACTCCCTGCAGCAAAAACATTCATCCTCGTTCTCCATAACTTCGCAATTTCGGCACTGACACCACCAATCCCCGGTTCTTCTGTCCCGGCTTTCTGCTGCAGCTTCGGCGGCGGCTGCATTTGCAGACGCGCTCTCTTGTTCTCTTGCTCTTTGTAAATCCATCTCTTGCAATTCTTCGTCCGTATACTCCGGCTCATACAAGTATGGTTCACTGGAAAAATGCAACTGCTCTTCCTCCTCATCAAAATAATCGGGCTCGCCAAACATTGCCATACTTTGAACAGGCTCCGTGTGCTCACTTTTACAGTTGCGAGGTTGCTAGTAAACAAACTATTAGAGCCGGTCGGATTGGGACATGCGGGTGATATCAATCCGCGGCTGTCAAGCTTTCAATGAGGAAGTACGAATTGCTGATGATGATCAAAGGAATACATGCTTGGTTTACTTCCTTAATCATTCTATCAACACAGATATGTACATCGATACCCTGGCATAATAACTGATTTGTTTGGGTGTTTGTTTTGTACTGGGTATGTCTATTTTAGTGGCTGGCTAGCTGCAGGACGTTCACTTTCGCTAGCTTAGCAACAGCCAACTCAGATTTTACAAAGACTGCATGAAATCGCAAAATAACTTTCTCTACGCATATCCTACACGCTGGCTAACTAGAAAATTGGACCCTATGTCAAAAATCCCGGAGTATCACTTTAAAGCCTGATCTCGTTAGATCTTGGAAGCTAAGCAAGGCCAGGCCTGGGTAGTACATGGATGGGAGACCACTAAGAATTCCAGGCAAAAACTGTTGTGTCCTTAGGACACTTCACCTGCATTGCCTAGTAAGAAAGTGGAGTGTGCTTGAGTGTTGGTGGTTGTCAGAGGGGCCGATGGCGAAGATTGGCAGTCTGCCCCAGGGCAGCTGTGGCTACAGTAGTAGCTTACCACCACTGAGTGTTGAGTGAATGAACAATGAACTTTAAATCACTTTGGGTGTCTTGAAAGGTGCTATATAAATGCAATGATTAATTAATTAAAAATAAACAGGACCATAAATGCTCAGACTGATAACAGGCTCCCAAAATGTCTTGTTTAAATCAAGTTTTCAGAGTTTTCAGACCATTTTAAAACTTTGTTGGCAGTGTTTGCTAGTGTGTGCTTTATATCACCATGGTAACTCCTGAAAATTCCGCCATAGGCATACAGGCAGTGTTATAGAACCATATCCCAAAAATAATAGCAAAGTGTAGGTGGTGCCCTCTCCCTCTCATAACAGCTCACTAGAGGTTTGTTGAGCAGAGGAAACGTGAGCCATGTTTTACTGCCAGACAATGAGCACTTAGGCCCAGCTCCAAAGGCCTCACACAACCCAACCACAAACGCCCTGCCCCAACTGAAATATTCATCACAAATCAGACCTGTGTAAGCTGAGCACGGGCAGACAGGAAACATGGGGACAGAAGGACGAAAAGACATGGGGACAGAAGCACAGGGCACATGGAGACAGAGAAGAGGGAAGGGAGTGAAGAAATATTTTAGCATTAACACACAGATGCAACTATTATTATTGTTCACTGCAAGCACGTGCACTTCACACACTTCAATGAATCAGTCACTTATTAAATCAATCAACGCTCATGGTGTGGTTTGGCGGCTTGTCCGCATTTGCTCTGTAATCTTGTTTTGAAGTTAATGATTACAGTGAGACTGGCGAAATTCTTGGAAAGCCCTTATATCGTACCTGTCGTGACGTGTCACTTGGACTGGGACTGAGATGCAGCACCATCAGCAATATTCTTATCTTTCTGTGTCTATATCAGGGGCCAGGGATAGTGGGCGGGGCAGAAGGCCTCCGGTAAGACCTACTATAACATCATGTAGGGAAAGACTCGGCCCAGATTCATGTATTAGACCAGTACTTCTTTGTATTAGTCTATGGTAATAATAGATTTTTGGCTTGAATTGAAACAGCTGAATCCTGGGGGGTCATTCTACCTCACGCACTACAGGAGACAGGATTTGAGGACAGAGGAGAGGATGGTAGGGAACAGGAGGACACTGGGACAGTTGCCTGAGCAGTAGTCAGTCCCTTCTACATTCTGTTCAAATCCAGAAGGGTCTAGAATCGAACCATAGATGATCCAACCACAGCTGCTCATTTGTATGAGGTGTCTATAAAATACAGAAGACATCTCCAAAATTCTTGTAACATTCAGAAGAAAATATACCCGAGATAAATAATAGTTTGGTGTGTCAATTGTTGATTCTGAGAAAGTCCATGCTGTTTCACAGTCCTTTATGTTGCTTTATCCCCTTTTTAAAATGTAAGCAGTCATGTTTGTTTTTGACATGAATCGGTAAAGCTGTCAATCATGCCCTCTAATACACAGGATATGGCTTCAGATCCACTCGTCTTTGTAAAGGGTGTAGTTCTAGCCTTGTTATTGGGACAGGGGAAGAGGAGGGACATAGGGACAGAGTAGAGAATATGGGGGGAAGGGCAGAGGGAGAGGGGAGAGGAGGACAGGGGGAGAGGAGGGTGGGGGGATCTGATGACATCTAACAAGACTGATGCAAATTAGGCAAATGACTCAATCTGGGGAATGATGGGGACAAGAGGACACGGGGACAGGGACAAGCAGGACAAGGATCTTGTTAATTTTTAACTGTGGTAAATACAAACTGTCAGAACTTATCTTCTGGGAATAAAATGGAGGAGAAACCTTCATGCACATCATGATATAATTTGATAGCTAATGGAAATTCTGAGATGTTTTTGTAGAAGAAATAACCACTAGCTAGCTTCCCAGGCTGTCCCACATTAATAAAGTGCAGAACTAGAATCCAGAGATATGGGTCTGGCTTGTGTCTGTTTACTGCAGCAATTCCTGGTTTAAATCAGGCAACATTTGCTTATAAACTTTGGGTCAACCCAGTCCCTGAGAAGAGGTCCCTGCCCCGGTGACCTGCTCTGGATGCACAAGGGTCAGTGTGTGTGAGGGTCATTGTGTGTGAGAACTCAGAGTGCTCTAAACAACCAAAGTCAAACTGTCTTGCCCTCAAAACCAGTCAGTCCACCCTCCCAGTCTATATGCAATAGAGTTGTCAAAAGTATCTATGTCAAAAATCAATTTTAAAACTAGAATCGAAACTAAATGATGTGTTTTTATAGTCAATGTACTGGAATCTGTACTGAGAATCAAATCTATTCCATAGTATCAATATTGAGTTTGAGATGTGAGTACTGTGACAATACAGACACATAGGTGCGAAAGAGTGCTATGAGACATTCAGGAGCATCTAGTAATTTAGCATTAGCACTAAAACATTGCAGTTATTTTTGCTAATAAAAACAGCCATGCAGGAGAGAGAGCGGAGGAGAGAAGGAGAGAGTATGAGCAAGAGAGGAGAGAGAGGGCAGAGGAAAGAGAATATGAGTGAGTTTAGAGGGAGAGAAGAGAGAGGGGAAAAAAGGAAAGGACAGAATGAGAGTCTGAGCGAGAAAAACAGTCAGAGAAAAGAGACAAGATGAGAGAAAAGAGGAGAGGGATGAGGAGGGGCAGGTTGGAGATGGTACAAGAGGAGGAGAAAGAGGCAGAGAGAGGAGAGGGTACGAGAGGAGCAGAGAAAGAGGTCAATGGTTCAAAATTGCCGTCTCATTCTCTGACCCAGAAATGTATGTGAACAATGGACAGCATCAAAAAGGATGCCAGCAAGTCGATTCATGCAATACTTTATCTTCTGGCACATTTTGCACATTTCAGATAAATTATCATCATTCATCCATCATCATCGGGACAGTCAAATCAAATAATCAGTGGGGTATGGGTTATGGCTGATATCGGAGGGTTAACCTCTAGAGCTGCTCATACTGCATCATCTGTACTGGGGCAAGATTAATTTTGCTCAAATACATGGGGAAAAATTGGTACAGGGCCTTTAAGCCCAGAAATAAGCAGGAGAATCCCGTTCTTGCAGCACAAATGTGCTGCTCTAACTGGTTAAAAGGCTGATTCCCACAGGAGCAGAGCTGCTGAATCAAGCACAGAGTGGCAGCTCTGTGCACTTACACAGCATTCTCACTGCTGCCTGCAACCCACACCATCCATTCACACTACAGTCTAGAGCCAGTCAGAGGGACAGCAAACGCAGGTTAACAGAACTAGACAAATATGAATAATGAGCAGAGATGGAGTACCCAAACTGTACTCAAGTAAGAGTAATGTTACTTCAAAATAATATTACCCGAGCATAAGTACAAAGTAGTTGTCCAAGAAATTACTCGAGAGTAAAATATTTGAGAAAACTACTGAAATATTTGTCAGGATGCAACATATGATTTCTAATTTTAAAGTTAAAGGACAAGCAATCTGGACCTTATTTCGGTGATAAAAACGTCATTTACTCACCAATTGTAGTTTGGTGTCATTTGGAGTATTTCCGGAGATTTCGGAGTTGTGCTATATCCATTTAAGGTGAGTGGTCGGGGCACGATGTTGCAATCACCAAATAACACAAACTATCACTTTTCAAATGACAAAAGTTCAACACTTTCGTTTGAGTCAAAAGTGGCCTGTAACCAGAGATCCAGTCATGATTCCGATTGGATGACGTCATTAACGAGACCACGAACTTTTCTGTTGCAAGTGAGACAAGGACTTATTTGAGAATGATGGTCGTCCCTATCGATTTGAGCCTGAGTATACGGATGAGGAGGTATTAGAAAGAAGGAAGCGGAGACAGTTTGAGGAGCAGCGCACCAAAGAACAGCAAGCGACAGCCCGTCTACGAAAAGACAGTACCTGGTGGTGTTTATGTGGACACTGTATGTCCATGGCAACAGAGGAAGAATGCCTTTGCTGTCGTGAGTGGGATTTGCAGCCAGGAGATGAACGTCTGGGTGATGATAATAATAATAATGCATTTTTTTTTAAAAGTGCCTTTCAGAACACCCAAGGACACTGCACAAGGTTAAAAAAAATGATAACAGAAATCTGTGTCAACTCTTGAGGATATTCGTGCCATGATGAACCGTGGTGTAATAGAAACCTTTTTTCATGTTCCAAAACTCAAATGAAAGTGTAAACTAGCACAATAAACTTTTGTCATTTGAAAAGTGATAAAGTTTGTGTTATTTGGTGACTGCAACATCGTGCCCCAACTACTCACGTTAGATGGATATAGCCCAACTCCGAAATCTCCGGAAATACTCCAAATGACACCAAAGTACAATGGGTGAGTAAATGACGTTGTTTTATCACCAAAATAAGGTCCAGATTGTAAAAACGTTACTTGTCCTTTAATGTAACTGGATGAGCAAAACATTGCAAATATGTGATTTTTTGTAACTTACTCAAAGTGGGAAGAATAACCAAAGGTTTTACTCAAGAGTACTGTTTCTTATATTATCTTATGTAATATAATATAAGACTTTATTGATCTCACACAGGAGAAATTTACTTGCCACAGTAGCTCCAGGCAGGGACAGTTTGAACAAGAAAATTGCGTGCAGGCAGGAATGGAATAAAATAAGTAATAAAATAAGTAGTAATAAAATAAGTAATAGTAATAAAACAGTAACTAGGAGAGTATGGCAAAAAGGTATTGCACGTTTGGAATATATAATGGAGTTATACAGTCTGATAAAATAAGTAATAATAATAATAATAAAAACAGTAACTAGGAGAGTATGGAAAAAGGATATTGCACGTTTGGACTATATTGTGGAGTTATACAGTCATACATATGAAGGATCTGTGGTAGCACTCCTTCTTGCACTGGGGGTGCCTCAGTCGGCTGCTGAAGGAGCTGCTCAACTCCTCTACAGTCCGGTGCAGAGGGTGAGAGGTGTCGTCCATGATGGACGTGAATTTGGCCAGCACCCTCCTCTCAGCCACCTCCTCCACAGAGTCCAGAGGACAGCCCAGGACAGAGCTGGCCCTCCTGACCAGCTTATTAAGTCTTTTTCTGTCCCGCTCTGTGCTGCTCGGGGCCCATGAGACGACAGCGTAGAGGAGAGCAGAGGCCACCACAGAGTCATAAAAAGTCTTGAGCAGAGGCCTGCACACTCCAAAGGACCTCAGTCTCCTCAGGAGGTTGAGGCGACTCTGGCCCTTCTTGTACAGGGCGTCGGTGTTGTGGGACCAGTCCAGTTTATTGTTGAGGTGAACACCCAGGTACTTGAAACTGTCCACAGTCTCTATGTCCTGTTGTATGTGAAGTCTGAGGTGTAGATGGTGAAGAGGAAGGGTGAGAGGACAGTTCCCTGGGGGGCCCCAGTGCTGCAGACTACCACCTCTGACTCACAGCCGAGGTGGTAGCAGTCCACAGTACTGCACGTACTGTGGACGGTCAGTGAGGTAGTCGATGGTCCAGGCAGCGATATGTCCATCAACTCCCGCGTCCTCCAGCTTCCCCGCAGCAGCGCCAGCCTGATGGTGTTGAAGGCGCTGGAGAAGTCAAAGAACATGACTCTCACAGCACTCCCGGCGGTCTCTAGGTGGGTAAGTGCCCGCTGCAACAAGTAGATGATGGAGTTCTCTACTCCTACGTTTGGCTTGTAGGCAAACTGCAGCGGGTCCAAGGAGGGGCTCACCACAGAGCGGAGGTGACTGAAGATCACCCTCTCCATGGTCTTCATGAAGTGGGAGTTCAAGACGACTGGTCTGTAGTGGGCCGGTTCCCTGGCGTTTGTTTTGGGAACCGGGACCACATAGGAGGTCTTCCACAGGACTGGGACCCTCTCCAGGCTGAGGCTCAGATTGAAGATGTAGCAGAGAACCTCACAGAACCGGTCTGTTTCAGCCGCCTTAGCTTCCTCCTCACCTCGTCCGGTGTGATGGAGAGGGGGGAGTGAGGGGGGAGGGGGGGCTGCCTGTTATCGGCAAAGTGCCTATTGTCACCCAAGTCTGTAGCTGTTACACTTAAAATGAGGCTTTACCTGGTGAAAATAGACAAATTCATCTTTTGTAAACCTTTGATTTTAGTACGTGAACTTATAACATTTTATTTTGAATATTATGCAGTAGTTGTAGCATTTTACTGATGAGATGTGCCTGTTAATTCTTCCTAAATCTGCATAGGCCCACTAATGTTTCCCCCTCACACCTGATTCAAACCAATGAGCTGTTAGCAGGTGACTGCAGGGCTTGGTGCATTTGTAATGAGATTACTAATAACAGTTTTTGAGGTATGTAAAATATACAACATGTAACAAAATGTAATGCAATGATGTAATTTCATAATGGGTATACTGAAGTATTAATGTTGTTCAATACACATACTTATCTTCTATCTTCTTACAACTTGCACCTGGATTATATACAAAGTAATAAATGGAGAACTATTATCATTTTATTATTAGTATTCGTCATTGTTTTCTCTACTCAGACCAGCACATCAACTCTGACCGGATGCGTAGGACCACATGAGCTGGAATAACGACCCAGATTCTGCATCCCAGGAAGTCCCAGCACCAACTCGTAATAGGAGAGATGCCTGTAGCGGCTGGACAATCAAAATGATATTTAGTTTTGCAAAGATTATCATTTGTTTGTGTTCTTGTTCTGCAAATATTCCTATGCTCCTATGGATCATCTTCAATGCTTTTTTTCCCGTGATGTAAATATATCTTTGCATTATCTTTACACTGTCTACACCATTGAATGAAAAGGCACAAGGCTCTAGATTTGTGGGTAGAATTAACTGTCAACCGTTTATTTATTCTTTTATTAACTTATGTTAAAAAAAAAAAAAGTACTGGTGTATTCCTCTCAATAGTAAAGGACCACAGTCAGCCCTGTACATTTGGCCAGCATTTTGCAGAGACGTTGAGGCAGACAGTGTTACCTGAGGTATCCAAGCAGCAAATGTTCTCAGCTTCTGAGGGCATAGTAGCACAATTTCCACAGTGGAACCTATCCAAAAAATATAGGTAGAACTTGGTACATCTATATATAAGGTAATACAGACAGATGTAATAATGGTAAATCTTCAGGAGTAAGTCATGGGTTAACATGACGTCAATATACGTGAGCATAGAGAACTTTATCATTAAATATGAGCCAGAATAGTCATAGAATAGATTAGAATGCCTTCTATTATTATTGTACATATGTACAATGAGATTAAAAGCAGCCCATTCTCTAGTGCAGACATGTAGATTATTTACATACATTTATAACAGTGCAAGAAAAGATAACAAAAGAGGGGTAGGTGCACATTTCTGAGGTGCAACATGCATAATATGTATAATATGCAAATATTATTTACATGCACGTAAGTATTCTGGCTTTCTATTTGCGCACGTTAGAACACTGTTGTTGGTAAACAGTTTACACACATGTACAGAGAATGCTTTTAATGTAACAACACACCGGTATACTAGTGTTTTTCATGTAAACTGGGATATCAAAACACTGTCCCAAATTTGACCAAAATCGGGTTAAGCCTTATATTTGGGGTATTAAGTGCATGTAAACATAGTCACATAGTCAAGTCATTGGGCTTGGGGAAGTTATTACCCCGCCAGTGTTGATAAATTCCGTATTTAATAGCATGATGGATGTTCTTCCTCAGAGCAACATAAAAAGCTAACAGAGGATATGCTGGCTACATGCTAACCGTAACAGTATACATAAACAAGATAACGAAAGTATTGTTTCCAGAGATAACATTTCAAACTAACCATTCAGAGACATCCTGCTGAAGCCGTTGAGTTGCAACTTCTTGTACTGGTACTGGGAATTTTGTTAAAGTTCTGGGTCGCATGGATTCCACTCAATATCAGCAGATTTTTGAGAATAATGTTAAACAATCTGTCACAAAGTTGAAATTACGCCAGGGCTGGATATTTCAACAATACAATGAGCCAAAACACTGTTCAAAATCTAATCAGGCATTCATGCAGTGGAGTGGAACAAGTACAATGTTCTGGAACGGCCATCCCAGTCCCCAAACTTGAATATCACTGAAAATCTGTGGGGTGATTTGAAGCAGGCTGTCCATGCTCAGCAATCAAACCTCACTGAACTAGAGATGTTTTGTAAGAAGGAATGGTCCAATATACCTTCATCCAGGATCCAGACACTCATTAGTGGCTATAGGAAGCGTCTCTAAGGCTGCAAAAGGAGGCTCTACTAAATATTGATATGATTTTTCTGTTAAGGTAAATTTATGCACCGGTCTAATTTTGTTTTGATGCATATTGCACATTTGTTAAACCACTGTTAAACCTAATTTCACTGCTGAAATATTACTGTGTCCATGAGTTATTTGATAGATCAAAATGACACTGTGGACCCAAATGCCCATTGATTTATAAATGAAAATAATGGCAATTGTCAAGGTTGCCCAAACATTTTCATACAACTGTAATTGTAAAAACTGTAACAGTGGCCCTAATGATCATTTACGGCGACATGCTGCAGTGGACAGGCCCGAGAGCCACCACTGCTAATAAAGCACACTTATGTAGATGGTCACACACGCAGTTCCTCAGAAAATTAAGAAAACAACCAAACTATATTTAGCAGTGAAAGTGAATATTGCAGGTTAGATTAGTCAATTCAACAAAACATAGTTCACATCATTATATTGAAGATTTTACAAAAAAATATTGCCTAGTTTATTCTATATTTTGACTCTGCTGTCATACTTACACAGGTACACAAATACTATTTCCCCCAACCTGTCATATGCCCTTTAATGTTCAAAGCTCTAATATAATCTATGCATGGTGTTTTGTGTCATCCTGCTATAGAGTGATCCTAGGCTTCGGCCCTGTCCACACGACATTTTTTGGTGGAAACGGAGAAGTTTGTATTCGTTTTGGCCTTTCGTCCACACAGCGCCGGCGTTTTGGGTGGGTGAAAACAGTGTTTTTTGAAAACCGGTTCCAGAGTGGAGAAATCTGAGAACACCGGGGGTCGCGTTGTCGTGTGGGCGGGCAAAACGCGACTTTTGGGAAAATGATGACGTCGCAATGCTGTCATCATCACGTGACCAGAAGGTAAGGGACAGAGGGAAAACTTCGTCAATGGCGTTGTCATGGATGATGAATGGAGAGCGAATTTCCATCATACAAGCGGTATGTGACTACAGGTACCAGTTTATGGACATAATTGTGAAGTGGCCTGGCAGTACGCACGAGTGTTTGCCAATTCAAAGCTAAACGCATATTTTAAAACTGGAAAGATCCCATTAATGAAAAGGCAGATAGTGGACAATGAGGAGCCCATACCAGTTTGAGGGTGTTGTGTGCTGTAAATAAAGAAAAAGAGCAACCATTTCTTGTCTTTTTTATTGAATGAAAATTTACCTTTTACAAACAGGCACATGCAGTATTACACACAAAAATATATGAAAGCATTTCTGTTTTCTTTACACAAATTCACACAACTATATAGCTGCCCTTTTGTAATGGTCCCCGGTTGTATATTCTCTCAGAAAAGCCAACATATTGTCCGAGAATGCTTGGGCAGGACTTAGCGTAATGAAGTTGGCTCGATGTTTGACATTTGCCTGATATTTGGGGTTTAACATTCCCGTATTAAGATCCAAACAAGAATTTTGACTAAATAACACGACCAAGGTTAACGAGAGTTCTACTTGTTAATGTCTATCTAATAAAACGATAGCAAGTAATAGTAACTATTATCGATTTATAGTCAAAAACTCTGATCACGCAGCTCCAACCTTCGTTCTGTGGCTACCGTCTATGTTAGGGACCGTCAACAAATGATCTTCACATTACTGGAGGGAGTCACTGCAACGTTGGTGGAGCAGGGGGACGAAATAATAAAATAAAAAGTCACAAAAAAATCAACCAATGGACTTTTTAAAAATCTCTTGCCAAATAAATGTGTTTACTTACTACAGGTCAAATTTTGCTCCTAGGTCACATTTCTGCTGCACCAACGTAGCAGTGACTCCCTCCAGTAATGTTTTGTCATTTGTTCCCTAACATAGACGTGTTTGCTTGTTTACGGAAGAGAAAGGACTTTATGCGCATGTGCTCTTTGTAGTATTGCGTGTCTGGGGGCTCTGGCTGTTTCCCGTTTACAGCGCCACATAACGGTGTGGCATATGTATTACATCGTTTTCACTCAGCGCTCCATTTTCGCCTGGATGCAAATATTTACTGATCCAACATGTGTGGACGTGTATTTTTTTGAACCCGCATAAAAAAAATCCAGGAGGGTTGTCGTGTGGATGTAGCCTTCATCACACTGTATCACCACAGGGACAGATTAAAGCAGAGGCCAAAGTGAAGGACATGAAGGAACAATGCATAAGATGTGCACACAAACCTAGGGGTACGTGCTTACATCCATTACAATATGCCACCAACTTCAAGGATGGCGGGGCACACACTTGAACTATCACTCTAAGCTCAGGACAAATTAAAGGGCTTGTAACTGATTTTAATGTACTCTAGTAAAGATAAATGCGATTTACATTAGGGATGGTATATCAGTAGTATCGAATATCAGTGCTGATGCTGACAATTTTGCTGGATCGGTTCCATAATATTGGGAAAGACAAATTTTGGATTGGTCCTTCACCTGGATGTAATAAGACTATTACAGGATGATTAGTCAATTTGTATACTTCACTATAATTAATCATATTGTCTGTACTATAGATTTTAAAAGCTCAATATCCATTATTGGCCACAACAGCAAGACAAATATTGGTATAGTATAAAAATGTATTGTATGGTAAATAAGCAGAAGTCTGAGACTGTAAAATATAATCATATTCAATTTACATAGCATTATCTCAGGAAAGAACTAAGAGAAATGAAATTCCCATGAATCTTAGTAAAGTAATCTTAGTAGCAGGTAGAAATTACTGAACATTTAGTCCCGCCCACTTAAACTAAAACATGTTCCTGCCTCATGGATTGAAATCATGTACAGACAATGATTACATCAGCCATATGCTTTAAATAGTGACTGCTCTTTGATGATAGAAAAATACAACCACATTTGAAGACACATTTTGTTTTTTTGTTTTTTTCCAAGGCTGTTTTTGGCACATTCCCACTGGGGCTGAGAGGTGCGAGTTAAAATATACTTGTAATAACTAGCCAGCTTCTAATAGAGGTCAAGAGAAAAACAAACATTTTTCTAAATCAGGGATGAAAGTGACCAGTAATGTAAAAAGCTGAAAGTCACCGAAATGCTAGGGAGGTCTGAGGGTCTGAGGGTGTGAGGGTGTGAGGGTGTGAGGGTATGAGGGTATGAGGGTATGAGGGTATGAGGGTATGAGGGTATGCCCCCCCCTCCAGAAAATTTTGAACTCTAGATGCTCTAAGATTTAATCTGGGGTCATTCCAGCCAATAAAAACTAAGCTGTCAATCACCCATTTTGGGGGGAAAAAATTCCCTTTCCCCCTCTTGATTATCCCTGTTAGAATAATTATAAATGTGTTATGATTGCTTCATGTATTTTGATTTAATTAGAATACTGTATCTCAGTGTTGTGGGAGATCAAAGAAGGGAGTCAGGAGATCTGGGCTGGGAGTTTTGAAAGAAGGGACATTGTAACCTGCAGCTGCAAATGTCAAGGTTGTTGAGTTTATGGGAAAGTTGAGTTTTTGGGAAAAGTCGTCATATTGTTTTATCATGTGACATTTGCATATTTGTGTACACCCATTTGTGAATTAATAAAAGTTGCGAGAAGGAACAGCCCAGCGGAGAAGGCTGCTGACTACTCTGATCGAGTCTGCCTCCCCTCTTGCAAGAGAAAATTTAAATACGTTTTTGCTGTGGTTCTTCACTGAGCTTGTCTTGTGTTTTCAGAGAAGGTGATTTTCCTGACAATCCCACTTTTCACTACCTTCTCACATAATTTTACAAATATATATGTTTGCAGTAAAGTGTAAACTGTAAATCAAAGCACAAATCACATTTTATTCACAGGTACTAGTGGTGACATACACATACCTGGTACATACACAAGTGTTACATATGTGTTACATATGTGTTTTAATTTTCATAACTCTATCTCCATTTTATCTGATAAATGTTAATTTCAATCTTAAAATAAGCCAAGCAAAGTCTACTGCACTTAAACACTCTGCCCTGTTTTTGAACCCTCACCCACAGTTTGAAGACTTTTTTTTTTTAACCTGTTTTTTCAACTTCCTACCTGGAGTCACATTCTCTTACTGGTTTTGCAGTGGTATTTACCTCTGCACAGTTACCAAATGCATGTCATGACAAACAGATGCATTTGTGCACTTTTATTAGGCAAAATTCAACCACATGTCACGGTAGACCTGCTCTGTGTTTTTGCTTCGCATTTCTTCCTTGCTCTTCTTGTTCGTGCAGTGCCCGCAGGTCCCGGACGAGTGCACAGGCTGCAGTGAGAAGCCCCGCACGTAGTTTATTGTTATCGTAATGAAATATGATCGCAATCATCTCGAGACCAAGACCGGTGTGGGTACCATGACACTACGATCTACCCACACTACCTTGACGATCAACTGGTAGATTGTGATCGACGTATTGGGCACCCCTGTTTTACACATTATTTTTGATTCACACGGCAATAGGGGACAAAGTGCGTCCCTTTTCAGCTCAACACGAGACGCGTACTTTTGTTTCTGAATATGGGACGATTCTGTTTTTCAAGGGACAGTTGGCAACCCTAAACACAACTATATATACACATATACACACAAAAACGGATTTGCGCCGATATAAAAAATGGCCCAGGTGGCTGACAAAAAAGCATACATTTTCATCCCTGCTAAATACAAAAATAGCATGCCATTATTGTGGACCAATTTAGACCTCATGAAATACTAGCCTCATGTTTTACTAAATCACAAATTTTCAAATCTCTCTGGGAAAAAAACGTGCATGGTTGACAGAGGTCCCTTACCTGTAGTGTACATGTGCGACAGAGGTCCCTTACCTGTAGTGTACATGTGCGACAGAGGTTCATTACCTGTAGTGAATGTGTGCGAAAGAGGTCCCTTACCTGTAATGTACATGTGTGACAGTTGGAGGCCTGTATCCAAAGATCCAGGTCTGGATGTCCATAGGTCTTGCTTTGGGGTAGGCTATAGTCACATCTATTACCCACTGCAGGCTTGAGGATTTATTTACACCTGAAAAACAGGACACAATCAACAATTAGGAGTACATTTTAATAAACATTCAACCTTGCAGGGGGACCTCAATTCACTTGGATAAAAAGCCAAAATAAACACATTAACAAAACTTCACACATTAAAGATCCCATGACATGGTACTTCTTGATGCTTTTATATGGGTCCTTAATGGTTCCCTAATACTGTAAATGAATCCTTCTTCAAAATCAACACTCAGTGCATGAGAAACAGAGATAAGATGAGAAAGAGTATTTTTTCTCTCTCTGAATAGGCCATAATGGGCGTTGTTGCTTGAATGCAAATGAGGAGAAAAGAGCTGGCCTATAGTAGAGGGTGGGGGCGTGGCCAAACTCTCCGCTCTGAGCTGATCCATTTCCGTGTTTTTGCACGGGGGCAGAGATTTGAAGCGTTCCATTGAAAAATAAACACATTTCCACAGAAAATAAAATTAAACCACTGCTGTTCAAAGGTCCAGAGGCTCAGATAAAGGACTTCCGAGCCTAGAAACACTCGGACGTGCCTCCAGGCAAATAAAAAAAACGCATTTCGCATTGCATAGCGCATTCGCAGTCCAAACTCTCTGGGCGTGATTTACAGAGACGCTGAGTACAGACAGACGGGGGTGGAACTGCCGTTTTGGAACTGGAACTCGATCTGACGTCAATAAGGTGCCTTGTTCGAAATCGCCCGTTTGAGCTCCGATTTTTTATAACGCAGAAAAGGATCGCAAATGCACAGTTTAGACATTTCGCAACTTTTAACCATGGGGGGGCCTAAACAGGGTAGGGGAGCTCACATTAACGTTCAAAAACCTCAGAAAGTGAAAATTTCATGCCATGGGATCTTTAACATAACCTAAGTTTGAAACCTGACATGCATATAGTCCTATAGTCCACTCTGCAAGTCATCATAAAGAAAGCATTTACATAACACAGACTAACCATGCAGAGACATGATCTCATAATGTGTGACATTATGAGATCAAAATACAAAAAAAAAAAAAACTTTCTCAAATATTATAATTCACCAAAGGGGAAAAAAAAAGTAAAAAATGAATATGAACATTTGAACTCAAAACATGGATAATTACCTGCTTATAAAACCATTTGTCTTAATTGTGTTTATCAATTATTTTGTTTTGTATAAAAAAGTGCAGTGCTTGTAAACAGAACGCCATAAGACCAGGCCCTATCTAAATGTCTGGCGATTCACCAGCACTTGTGTTGCAGTCAAGACTGCACTAATCGAGAGCTGGAACAATAATGGAAGGCAAAAGCTGTCCTGTACATAGACTATGTATTATGTCACCTACAGCGTTCAGCTCCAGTCAAATGAAGCTCACGAGGCTAGCAGGAAGAGGAATTGATGTATGAAAAAATAGTGAACTAAAAACGCAAGGATCATGTAGAGCGGGCTAATACAAATGTTTTAAGAGCAAAATGAGAAGCCTGACAGTAATAATAATAATACTGCATCAGTTTTATATCACACTCTTCTGGACACTCAAAAACGCTTCACAGAGCATTATTCATTCATACTCGATGGTGGTAAACTACTGTTGTAGCCACAGCTGCCCTGGGGCAGACTGACAGAAGCGAGGCTGCCAATCTGCGACATTGGCCCCTCCGACCACCACCATTACTCACACACACGCCACTTACATACTAGGCAATGTGGGGGAAGTGCCTTGCCTAGTATGTTGCCCCTGAGACAGGGGCAACATTTCTTCAATACAAAGTGAATTGGAGCCAGAGTTGATGAAGCCAGTTGATGGAGCCAGGTGAGTCCCGCCATGGATATACCTCTCCAGACCATCACTGACCCACCACCAAACCGCTCATGCTGAACCATGTTGTAGGCAGCATAGCATTCTCCTAGGGCTGAGCGGTATACCAGCTCATACCGAATACCGGTGTTTTTTTTTTTTAATTATATGAATTTTTCATATAGAAATTGATTGAAAACTAAAGCAGAGGCAGACATTACTAAATAGACAGGGCAGAGTTTTTTTTACATAAAACATAGTGTGAGCCGAATGTGGAAAGCCTTGTTTTGTAGAGTGCTGTGTGATGAGCCGCAGCTGTCGACCTTGCACGTGTTTGTGCAGAAAGTGCAGTTAAAACAAAGTCCAGTTGAATCACATTTTCAGGAGAATTGATTATACCAGAAAGGGGAAATTTATCAATCTATGCATTTTTAGAACCCAGGTGAACAGACAATTTGCCAGAACCCTGGTTTCTGCCTTTTTCTCCTTCTAGCTGTCATGAGGAGCAGACACACATTCTTCTTCCTCCCTAAATCTTTGTCTGATGTATTATTTCTCTCATCTCGTCATTTTTCTCCTGTTGGAACAGATTTACAAATCCTAAATCATGAATTGGATAAAGCTGGTCCCTACGCAATTTGTATATTTTTCTCACGGAGGAGCGCCGGTCCGGAGAGCCGGTCAGTCCTAAGGGAACGTGCTGCCTGATACACAAGGGACGCGTTGTGCACCTGGCACCGCTGTTACTGGAGGACACGGAGCGATTCACTATAGGAATTTTGATGGCAGGACATCTCGATTAGCCTGGGGGATGTTTTCTGCCCCATCACTAATTGGAGCCGAGTGGATTAAAGAGTCCCGATCCGCCGGACAGTCATTTTACGGGGAACTGCGAACTCGGGGGGGGGGGGGGGGGGGGGCAACATCAGAAGTAGAAAACACAGATGAACTGTTCCATCCCATCTGTGGGACCCCCCTAGCGCTGTCTGCTTCTACTTCAGTTTTCAATCAAGTTAATTGATTTCTGATCTGTTCCCTTGCCCCACCCTTCCCTTTGTCGCCAAAGAAAAAAACACTGTATGTTACCTGTCCAATTGTTTTTCTGTCATTACATGTTGTGAATAATTGTCATTGATGTAATTGCATCTTTTCCACTCTATCTCCCAGTTGGCGGCGCACACATGCGCAGCGGTCCCTCCCCTAGCCGCTCTATCACTGTCCTGCCTGGTTAGCGGGGAAACAGAATTTCGAATTACTCCATGTACATGTACATATGGTTTTTCGACAAAAAAGCAAACTATGACTACTATGACTATGACTGGCCCCCAACTTCATGCCACCAAGCAGGGCTGTGCGACTCGCAATCCTCCCCCTGGCATGTATTTATGCGGACTGAGCCGCTGTTCCACACAGTTCCACACCCATTATCCGTGATGTTATCCTGTGCCAGACGGATTTCCACAGATTGAATGTTACAGTTCAATCTGTGTCTCCTTCTGATGTAGCCTCCCCCTAGTCCGCAGCCCCACTATCGGTGGTCATTTTACACGATAGTGTAAACCAGCCTCCGCGGACTGCAAAGCAGTTGTCAAAATGGGACTCGTCCAGCCCACGGAGCCGAGACACGCGGCTAACGCTAATACTAACAATATGCACCACGCAAATTAGGCACGCGGATCAATAACCCTCAAATTGGGACACGGCTACAGTGTGTGTTGAGCGGTAAACAACATGGACATTGTTGTTAGAAACAGAGGCACTTATACCGAAAACAGGAGCCGTGTCAGTTGTGTGGAAGTACTTCGGCTTAAAAAAAGACGTCACTCAAAGATGCGTTTGTTAGGGGACTGCCTACGACAAGAAAAGCAAATGTTGGAACGACTATTATTATCCACTTCGTCAAAGACATGGTACCACTTACTACTGTTGAGAAAGGTGCTTCAAGGAGATCATTAAAGGGATATGCCACCCCCAGGTCAAACATGGGCATCTCCCCACAGTCCAGAGACTAAAATAAGTGATGGAAAGCGTTTTCCTGGTCACCCAGCCATTGTCCGAGTCTGTCAGCACTGACCGCCGCGCGCAGCTGCAGCTACTCCGCGTTAGACTGGAGTCTAACGTCGCCAGAGAAAGATTTCGGCCAAAAGGAATTAATTTGCTTGATGCTTTTCCCAATTACTTTCTGTGTAGTGCGCATTCATATCGAGTGCAAATAAATGTGCAAATCAACACGGAGAGCTTGACTTGGTCATTTTGGGTGGGAACTATTTTTCAGTGCGGAAAAACACAGCCGAAGCACACAGGGGAATCCCTGTTACGCACCACGTTGGGAGTTCCCCTGTTACGCAGCGTGGTGTTTGCTTCGGCTCTGTTTTTCCACACTGAAAAATAGTTCCCACCCAAAATGACCAAGTCAAGCTCTCCGTGTTGATTTGCACATTTATTTGCACTCGATATGAATGCGCGCTTGATTCATACATGTTTGAATAATCCTGATTCAAAACATTTTGATATGATTGCATTTAGTGCTGTCAGGCGATTAAAAAAATTAATCTATTAAAAACTATCTATTAATCTATTCTAGCAAATATATATACCCCAAACTGGGATAATAGTTCATTCTTCACTAAACTCTTCTCTCGAATACCAAACTTAGATACACACCACCTTATTTTAGGGGGTGATATTAATTGTGTGTTATCACCTTCGATGGAACGCAGTTCTCCTAAGATAATACAACCAAGTCGATCAACAGTGTTTAGCCAACTTCTTAAAACTTATGGAATAAATGATGTCTGGAGATTTCAGAATCCCAACCATAGATGTTATTCCTTCTACTCAGCTGTACATAAGACATTCTCTTGAATAGACTATTTTCTCCTTGTGTGAAGAAACCCTCAGTCGTCCAGGTAGAATCCATGGTAGGAGGAGAAATTGAATTTGTCAACTGGACAAAGTTTATTTGGTCGAAAACGTTTCGCAGCTCATCCGAGTTGCTTCGTCAGTTCTGGTTAGAGTCCTGATGGACACTAGGGTTGGGCGGTAATACGGTAATACGGTATACTGCGGTATCTAAAAATAGCAACGGTATCAGATTCATTACTGTCATTAAAAAAAAAAAATCTTGCCTAATATAATATTAACTATAATTAATTTAAAGGGATATTCCAGGATTTTTGACATGGGGGCTCATGTCCGAGTTAGCCAGAGTGCTGCAGAGATGTGGAGACACTTTTTAGCGAATTTCATGCAGTCCTTCCAGCTGCAGAGTTTTCAGTTGCTAGGCTAGCGCAAGTCAATGGTAAATGGTAGCCTGATTTTAATCAGGGTTACCCACTCCATAGTGCACCCAAAACAAGTCAACTATAACGCCAGACTGTCGATGCAAATGTCTGTGTTGATGGAACAATTTTAGAAATATAATCAACCTTGTAATTTAAAGGATTTATGTCCTTATGCAACAGCGTGTTTTTCCCCCGATCTAGCTAGGCATGGGCGGAGTGATATCACCTTGCAGTTAGGTTTCCAGCTGATATTTGTTTACCTTCAGCTGTCGTCGTTAGCCGTAGCAGTACAGTACAGTAGCAGGGCAGTAGCCTGTCCTGTTCTACAATCCAGACATGGCCACGTTTGGAGGTCTCCCCGATGCTTGGAATATACAGATGAAGAGTTGAGAGAGATGGATGTTGAAAGGGCAGAACGCGAGAGTGTCGGTGAGTTAGCCCCCGCTACAGCTACAGAAAACCGGGTTGTTGCATTGTTTGTTGGAATGAACGATCAATGCGGGGCTGTCTTTTCAGTTCCGTGCTCAACATGAATGTTCACGGGCTAGCAACAACTTTATGAGCGTGCATGCCTTTTGACCAGGACGCCAACATAACGACAGGAGCAAGCTTGGCTAACTCGGAAATGAGCCCCCATGTCAAAAATCCTGGAATATCCCTTTAACTGTGTCGTTACAGCTTTGCCATGCGGGTTTTGCTCAGTTCTTTGTTAAGCACTTGGTTATAAAGTCACTGCTTCTGATAATGATTCCTGTTGGTTTGTTAGCTTTAGCCCACAGACAATTTGATATTTCGTTCCATCGGTTGGCTGCTGTATTTGCACTTTACACATTTGTTAATAAAAGTTACTAATTTTGTACATGTTTTGTTATGTTTTCAGTATCATTAGGCCTATGTAATGCTTGCTATTCTGTTTCTGAACGGTATAGATGCAAGCTGCCATTTGGCGAGGCGACTCCACTGTAGTGCTACCAAGTGTTTTTTGTTTTGTTTTTTTTTGTTTTTTTAGCCTTAGAAACGGTAATACCGTATACCCCGGGAAAATGTGGAGATGGTTTAACGGTATCAAAATTTGGATACCGCCCAACTCTAATGGACACTGCTTATATCTAGCTGCAGGGAGGAGCTAACTACACTGAAATTATTCTGAAACTATCCCTCTTTGAAACCCTAATGGGTGTTTTCACACCTCTGGACCTGACCTGGCTAGCCCTATTGTTTCCTTTGTTTTGATTTAGGTTTGAGAATGGAATTATATATGGGGACAAACTGTGTCCGACTCCCCCATTCCTGTTTAAAGGATTCTCTTTTTTGACAAAAATAGCCTCTTTAACTCCCCTCTCAAACCAGTTATTTTCCCTGGCTAAGATCTGAACCTCACTGTCCTCAAATGAATGGCCCATGGCTTCTAGGTGGAGATGTACGGCAGATGACGGTCCACTCTGGCACGCCCGTTGGTACATCCTCTTGTGAAGTGGCTGTTTTGTTTCTCCAATGTAACGCTCACTGCAGTCTTCACTACACTGAATGGAGTAGACCACATTGCTTTGTTTGTGGCTCGGTGTTTTGTCCTTTGGGTGGACCAGTTTCTGTCTTGAAGTGTTTGTGGGTTTGAAATAAACTGGGATTTCATATTGTCTGAAAATCCTCTGTAGTTTTTCAGAAACGCCAGCCAGGTAAGGAATCGCTACACCTTTCCTCCTGGGTTCTGATTCTCTGTTGTCCTGTTTATTGTCCTCGTCTCTCTTGGTTTTGTTGAAAGCTGAAAAGGATATCCACAAATAGAGAGGGCTTCCTGCACATGTTGTTCTTCTTTCTCCTTACCCTCTGTGCTTGTGGGAACCACTTGGGCCCTGTGTTGTAATGTCCGAATAACCCCCAATTAGTGCTGCAGTGACCTGAGACCTGAGGCCGGTTGTGACGTGGGCTGTCCTCCTGTAGACTCACCACCCGCGGGAGGATCCATGGGGGCTGGTGCATTGTGTTCTGGGCAGCAGATCCCCCCGACGCAGAAATGGAAAAGCGGAAGAAGATGGATGGATGGACTTTGTAGTTTTTTTTTTTCCCCCCAGCATGGTGTAGTATGCACACTCTCTTGTCTGTCTGTGAATAATTGTGGACCCACATTCTTTCCCTCACACTCAGTCTAGTCGAGTAGTGCAGAACATTCTATAAGTATGATCTTTTTATATCAGAACTACTATAAAACCACATGGCAATATTGGCATTCTGTGGTGTAAAAAATGCTGCTGTTAATATAATTGTTTAAAGTGGTTGAGTATCCTGGTTATGATTCTTATCTCAGTTATAACAGTACTCAGGATATGAGGTTTACTGTGCTCAGAGAAATCAGGATACTCTTATCCCTGTATACACGAGTACACGAGGAATCATCAGATAGAGTGGTAGCTATGGTAGAGAAATGGCAAGGAGCTAAATATTGTCGCAACTTTTTGAACGCAACTTTTCGAGCGGAGACATGAGTTACTGGATCCGCAGGAAGCACTGCGCTCATCCAACGGCACTGCCATGTCCCGGGACGCGAAGCGCACCAACCCCTTGGAGAAGTGCGCGACACGTGCACCCTCTCATCGTGGTCAAATCCGTGACAGAGCAGCACGACCACTGCGAGGCCTCGAGTCCCCCCGGGGCTGCGAGCCTGAGATCGAACCGCGGCGCCCGGACCATGCCTCCCCCTCAGGACCGCGTCCTTGCAGCCCGAGCCACAAAGCAAATACGCACAAACGAATGCAAGAGCCGCACGAAACCAGCAAAGAGCCACACGGGGTGAATTAATCCTGATTTAGACCTGGTCTAGTCCCGGTTTAGTCCAGGTCTAGACCTGGTCCAGTCTTGGTTTAGTCCAGGACCTGTCCAGGTTTAGACCTGGTTTAGACCTGGTCTAGACCTGGTTTAGTTCTGGTCTAGACCTGGTTTAGTCCACGTTTAGTCCTGGTCTAGTCCCGGTCCCCCTGCATCCCCCCATCTATCAATCGGCAAAGGTCTACAGTCTCTTAGCCAATCAGGACGCAGAACACAATGTTACACTATAAAAAAAAGTTATATTAAAAAAAAAAAAAAATCCGCGAAACAGCGAGGCCGCGAACAGTGAACCACGATAGAGCGAGGGACCACTGTAACTGAATAATATTCACTGAACTGATGATTAATTTCTAAAGGTTCAGTTAGTTTTATCCCGTATTTATCATTAATTGCAAAAATAGATTTGTCGACCTGAATTGATGAGCCAATATTTTCCCAATTTTCTCACCATGTTCATATATTTTTCTGCTTGGATTTATTTAAAAGGTTCTCTGTTTGTCTTGTAGTTATCAGGTTAAAGCCAGGCGTTTTTTAAATAACTCCAGTGAATAGGTAAGAGCCAAAGCCTCATCGAGTTGTAAAATATCTTTTTCTCTGGCTACCACAGACACTGGGGGCAAGGTGGGGTTAAGTGTCTTGCCCAAGGACACAGCGGCAGCACTCATCTGTGGGAGCTGGGATCACACGCGGTCAACCCGCCAATCCCTGAATCAGTAGACAAATGCTCTACCAACTGAGCTACTACTCCCCCCCAGGCCAATCCAGATGTCCTGCCATCAAAATTCCAATAGTAAATCGTTCCGCGTCCTCTAGGAATAGTAGGGCCAGGTACACAGTGCGTCCCTCGTGTATCCAGCAGCGAGTTTCTGTCAGGAATGTCGGTGCTCCTCCGTGAAAAAAGTGTGCCAATTGCATTGAGGGACCAGTTTATCAATTCCATAATTTAGGATTTTGAAAATCTGTTCCAAACAGGAGAAAAGAGGATTCCAGTGGAAACCTGTGAAGCTCTGGTGAACTCCATGCCCAAGAGGGTTAAAACTTGGGGTGGGTATTGGCAAAGAAGTCACGATTCAATTCGAATCACGATTCATATGCCACGATGCGATACTATCACGATGCATCACGATACTTGAATTATTGTGATGCATTGCAATATATTCGACATACTTCAGTGAAAATGTACCAAAAAAAAGAGGATAACTTAAATATCAGTGGCTGTGTATCTGGGTAGTGTCTTCAATTGATACAGAACTCTGAGTAACTCAATTCATAACTGAATGTATTGAATAACAAAAACAAATAAACCAAACCAATAACAAAAAAAGTGCATAGGATTTTTTCTAAAACAAAAAATGTTCAAACATTTGCCATTTTGGAGGTAGCTACCATCATAACAAACAATACCCTTTCACAAATAAAAAAGTGCATAGGATTTATTAAAAAAATAAACTAATAATTTATTTATTTATTTATGTATATTAAATTATTAATTAATAAAAATTGATTTTTGGCATCAAGAATCGATGCAGTATATTGTGAAAGTTAGTATCGGGATGCATTGTCATGACGATTATTTTGCACACCCCTAGTTAAAACAGTGCTGGAAAATAATGGTGGCCACAATAAATATTGACACTTTGGGCCCAATTTGGACATTTTCACTGAGGGGTGTTGCGAGAATTATTTTTATGTAACTTATTCTTATGTAACTGAATCATAGTCTGTGTGTTAGAAGGGTTAGAAGGGTTAATGATTAAATTGCACTTTAGTTTATGATCAGTAGTGTAACAAGGTAATCACGGGCCCAGGTGCGACATTTCGTACCGGGCCCCCTAGTGGTCAACCTCGTACTCGAGGGTCTAATACATGCAATACAATTCTCTAAAAAAAGACCAGAAGCACAGAGGTAGTTTATATACATTATATTGTAAATAAAAACATGCCACTACATTGGATCCATTACATGGGTAAACATTAAAAATAATTGTATTAATACAGTAATCAAATATTACTGCAGCAACATTAGCTTTCATGGAATTATGGGAACATTCAAAGTGCTGAAACCTTAACCTTCTGCTGAAACAGCATAGCTTGCTTATACTCAAACTGTGCAGAAACAAAGAAAAAAATGATTCATATGCATACGACCCCCAGTGCGCATGAATTGGGCCAACGATTGTCAATAATCAGAAAACTTAAAGGACTCTATGTTTCTCCACATCTGTTATTACTCTTGTATCCATCTATCATCCAGTCTATTCTGTTGTATTGTTCTACCTGCTTTTTCAATATGCCCACTGTTAAAAACCGGTCTAAACTCACAAAGGTAACTCATACAGCTGCTAAAATTATAGGACTCCCCACACCCAACTTTGCAGATCTCAACGACAGGGCTATTGGACGCACTGCGCTTTCAACAGAACAGGACCCCACTCACCCACTACAGGAACACCTCACCCCTCTGCCCTCAGGACGGAGGTACAGGGCGATCAGGTGCAGGAGAAGCCTGATCCCTTCAGCCGTCACATTTTTGAACAACAGGCCCCGCTGAGTGTGCTGTAACGCTTATTGTATGTGTTTGTGTTTGTTGTGTTGTTGCTGTGTGTGTCAAACAGGCTCTGTGTGTGTGAAAATGAATTTCCCCTTGGGGACAATTAAGTCTAAAATCTAGTCTAAAGTCTAATAGACGGCCATCTTACAAGCCTTGCATTGCGCAAAATCGTCAATAATGTCCCCAATATTTAATTCTCTGGCTCTTGTGTTTTCTATAGACAGGATAGCTAACCCACTGAGCCTCTCCTGCCCCATGCTGCTCCTTGGGTAGGTCTTAATAAGTTTGAGTTTGGAAAAAGATCGCTCAGCTGTTGCCACAGTCACAGGTAATGTCAGAAACAACAAGAGAGCAGTAAACACTTCTCCGAATGTGGATGTAACACTGTCATAATCGACCACTAGCATTTTTGCACAAAAGTCATGAGTTTTACAACTTCCCATCTCTAATTTAAAACAAGAGTCAGTGTCAGTGCAATGTCCATGTTGTAATAGTCAGACAAACGTTACACTTTTTGAAACAGTTCATCATCATCAGCACGTTGAAGGGTAATAGGACGTAATGCCTCAAACTAGGGATGCAAATTATCGATTCATTCATTAATTGATAGTTGATTGACCTTATCGATCGATTAACGATTAACTGATAAGCGGCGTTTTTCACCTGAATTTGAGTGTTTCAATAGGGTCTTTAAGAATATAAGCTATAGTATACATAACACTGAGTCAAAAATATATCATATTATTATTATATTGTATATTCCTCAATTAATTATTCCTTAGTAAAAAGCAGACGAATGTATTGATGCTGAATAGCAAAATACAGTAATCCCTCGCTCTATCGCGGTTCGCGGATTTTTATTTTTTTATTTTTTTTATAGTGTAACATTGTGTTCTGTCCTGATTGGCTAAGAGACTAGACCAGGACCATACGTGGACTGGACCAGGTCTAGACCAGAACTAAACCAGAACTAAACCTGGACTGGACCTGGACTGGACCTGGACTCGACCTGGACTGAACCAGGATTGGGCCGCTGCTGGTTTCGTGCGGCTGGTTTGTGGTTCGGGGCCCGAGCCGCGGGCCGGCCGCGCGGGACCAGCAGCGGCACGTTGCGGCGCATTCCTGGGCGCCGCGGTTCAATCTCGCCTCGCGCGTACACCCGGGTCTGCTGAGCAGTGCCGTTGGCGCCGGCAGCCGGCTGTGAGTCGAGCTTGGCGCAGCGCGGTTGCCTCGTTTCGTGACCACGCGGGTGCGCGTGTCCGCGATTAGCGATTAATTACAATTAATCCATTTTGTTCGACTAACGTCTTAATCGACAATTAATCATTAATCGATTAATTGTTGACATCCCTACCTCAAACAGATGACAAGTGTCCTACTTGTCAGTAGCTACAACTTCTTCCACATCCCGTGCGTCAAAAACAAACAGCTTTCTTTCATTCATCGCCAGTCCAAACCGCACGGTTTGTCCCACAATAACCAGCATCATCACAACTCGGTAAAATAAAATAATAATTGCACAAGAGCGCACAGAACTTGCCCAAGTAGAGCGGGACGAGCGCAGAGAATTGAGAATAAGACATCATCCTGGAAATCCAACGAGAAGAGTGCAAATCCCATTTTTTTTTTACACTCCTGCCGCTTCTTGTAGCCGCCCTTGTGTTTGAAGGCGGGCATGCTACTTGTTTCGGTCGGAACAATGACTGAAACATGCAGCCGCCATTCATTCGAAAAATCAGCCTACCCAGAATTCATTGCTGCATCTCAGTAGAAACAAAGATACTGGCGTACGATGACGGCAAAAAACGAACAGAAAAAAGGCGGCGTAGCTACGGGCCCCCTGGTGGCCACAGGCCCCCGGTGCAGCTGTACATGCAGTACGCCGTTGTTTATGACTGTACTTTGACATGATTATATAAGTGTTTAAACTCAACGAACTCAGACAAGCATGTATCACGTACCATTTCTGACAAACATGTTACGTAATGAGTTAATATTTGTTAGAATATCAGAGTATATAAGCCACATGCTTCTGCTGTATTATAGAGACGTGCTAAGAACAATCAGCTTAATCAAAGACCTGTATCTGCTTGAGCCAAATAAAGAGACCCATTTGTGAAGCTGCACTGAAGTCTCCTTGGTTCTTGGTGAGGTCGCCTCCAAAGAAAGCTGACAGTGTACTCACTTTTGGCTGTGTGTGTAGTCATTTTGAGGGGACAGTAAATTTACACTGTTAAACAAGCTGTACTGTACACAGCCATTGTATTACATTGTATCAAAGTGTCATTTCTTCAGTGTTGTCTCATTAAAAGATAAAGTTAAATGTTTGCAGAAGTGTGAGGGGTGTACTCACTTTTGTGAGATACTGTACTATATAGTATACTATACTATATCGGCCAAAACACAGACTTTGTATTTGAAAAATGTGCAGAGGGAAACTGTGCTTTGCGCACCTTGGCAACATCTGGATTAATTCATTTCATTTTTCCATCAGATATTATAATTATTAAAATTTAGAAGATTGTCTTTGTTTGTGACCAAGTCTCATGACAATATTTTCTGTTCTGTAACACTATGCAGACACAGTGGACAGAGGAGTGCAGTGCTCTGCGTCATTCACTGTCCTTCCCCCTGACCCACTCTCATGCATTCAAACTGAGGCATGGACAAACGCATGTCCCCCTGACAAGAGTGTCCCACACACAAAGACACAGGTCTATCTAAAAAGAACAGGGGAGAAAAAGAGGACAGAGGAGAGTCTGAGTGGACAGGAGGACAGAGGGGCGAGAGAGGCATGGACAAACACGTGTCCTCCAGGCAAAAGTGTCCCCTCAAAGACACAGGGCCACAGCTGCTGAGTCACTCTACAAAGGACAGGCAGAGGACAGAGTGGTGAGACAGGGAGGACTGAAGAAACACAAAGAGACACAAAATAAAGAATATATTTTGATAGTAGACAGTGCCATTGATATTCTTTTAGGACATGTCTATATGAAATGAATAATTATTAAATATTTATAAATGGACCACAGGAAGATTTTCTGGCCGTCGGGTAGAGCTTGCGGTCTAAACCAGGACTAGAACAGGACCAAACTAAGTCAAGACCAAAGACAAGTATGACTGCAGCCTTATAATCATTTTCATTATGAAGTCTAAATGGCATCTGAGGGGTCTGGTCAGAGATGATTAGATGACTTGCACTAGGGTCAAAAGTATTCATACTAAAATTAGTATTGAAAATACCGTAGATACTTGAGCAGGTATCAATATTAGAAAAATGCATATTACAGTACATGGCAAAAGGAGAAATTCAATTTGTCAACTGGACAAAAGTTTATTTGGTCGAATACGTTTCGCAGCTCATCCAAGCTGCTTTTTCAGTTCTCGCTAGAGTGCTGTTGGATTACTATGAAACAATCACACCTATTTGTTTAGAGTTTCTGTTAGGCAGGCTTACCTTACTAGGCTTGCCTAACCTAACGTTACCTAACGTCATTACCTCTGTCATTGCCAACAAAGGTATTGGGATGAACTTTTATTATTGACCAAATACTTATTCCACCATAATTTGCAAATTAATTCTTTAAAAATCAGACGATGTGATTTCTGGATTTTTTTTCCCTCATTTTGTCTCTCATAGTTGAGGTGTACCTATGATGACAATTACAGGCCTCTCTCATCTTTTTAAGTGGGAGAACTTGCATAATTGGTGGCTGACTAAATACTTTTTTGCCCCACTGTATCTAGCTAGCTAGCTAAATAGCTAGGACGCGCTAGCCGGTGCGTTCCAAATATGAAGTGCGCCACGGGGCTCTTCCAGTTCCTTCTGACCCTGCAACTGACTTGCACTGGGATCTTGTCACCCCTCTCTCTGTAACTGCTGCAGGGAGCCTCGTCATTTTGGTCTTAAAATGTTCGTATTAACCCGTTCTACATGATTCTGAATTTTTCATTAGGGGTGTGCAAAATAATCGTCATGACAATGCATCGCGATACTAACTTTCACAATATACTGCATCGATTCTTGATGCCAAAAATCGATTATTATTAATAATTTATTAATTAATTATTAATAAATAAATAAATTATTAGTTTATTTTTTAAAATAAATCCTATGCACTTTTTTCTTTGTGAAAGGGTATTGTTTGTTATGACGGTAGCTACCTCCAAAATGGCAAATGTTTGAACATCATTTTTTGTTTTAGAAAAAAATCCTATGCACTTTTTTGTTATTGCTTTGGTTTAGTTTTTGTTATTCAATAAATTCAGTTATGAATTGAGTTGCTCAGAGTTCTGTATCAATTGAAGACACTACCCAGATACACAGCCACTGATATTTAAGTTATCCTCTTTTTTTTGGTACATTTTCACTGAAGTATGTCGAATTGCAATGCATCGCAATAATTCAAGTATCGTGATGCATCGTGATAGTATCGCATCGTGGCATATGAATCGTGATTCGAATTGAATCGTGACTTCTTTGCCAATACCCACCCCTATTCAACATACAGTGAATCGAAATTTCATTTCTCTCTGGCCAAGTAGTGCAAAAAGACACTGTACAAAATACAGTATACAGACAAAACAAAGACAAAAATCTAAAATCTGAAAGCAGTGCAACAGAATAAATACCTATTTACAGATATGCAAAATGTGCAGTGTGCATAAAAAATGTGCAATTAATTAAATAGTTAAATAACCTGTACGGGCATGTAGTATAATAGCCCAATGTAACAATAACATCCATGTTCAGAGGGAAAAAAATCCACAAAAAACACAGAACTACCGTGGTCCGTGTAGAACAGTGCGGAGCAGAGCATTTGCCGCTCTCTGGTGAGAAGGGCTCCAAATTCGCTCCTGTAACCATTAGCATCGGGAGCTTTGAGCTGAACGCTATGCGTGACATCACACTCCCTTAGTCCATGTCTTTTACATAGTCTAAAGTTAAAACGTGTTTTTAAAAAAAAATTTTAATTCACGGTTTGGAATCTCCTGTTCAAAAAAAAGTTCTTCATTATCATCGTGGTTTCGAAATCAGTATTGAGTATCGAGTCTATTCCTCCTCAGTAGAAATAGAATTAGAAATTTAGTATCATGACAACAACTAGTTTATTCCAGCGTCTGTCTGGGCCAGCACAGCACAGGGCCCACAGCGTCACTGCCTTCACATTGGATTTAGAAATGTTCTAAATGTTTTGGTCAACAATGGTCAAGTTTGGCCACCTCTTTTAACTGGGCCCAACCGTGACGTGCATGAGCATGGTTGCATTCACACTGGACAAACTTACAGCATTTTAGGGGCACGGTTTGATAGGGCAAGTGTGAGTGCACACTATGAAGAGTGTTTCGTATGTATGAGTTTTACTTGGGCTAAATGTAAATATTTATTATGAAGATTAATAACCGGCTGGTTAGCTCAACTGGTAAGTCACTGACTTTCCCCCAGAGGGACCTTTCACTGTACTGCTCCCCGGGCGCCGAAAGATGGCTGCCCACTGCTCTTGAAAAGGATGGGTTAAATGCAGAAGTCAAATTTCTCCCGTGTGTCTTTATGTGTGAGACTAAATAAAGGCTTAATCTTAATCTTAATAAGGAAGAACAGCAGAAAGGAGAAGTAAATGAGTGAGTAAAACGGCTGAAGCTTTGGTATTTTTTGGTATGTAAAAAGCCAGGCATCTAACGGACAGTTGCTCATATAAGTAGGGAAGTACATATTACATATTCCACATCTGGAAACATCACTGAACACGGAAAGACACAAAAAGAGATTTGGAAGTGTATTTTTGTGGTATTTTTTCCATATCTGACTAATATATTGTCCATCACTATTAAAGCTGCAAAATTAATCACAATTGAATCAAAATTGCAATTTGGAAGGATGCAATTAGCAAATCGTAAATGCTGCAATTTTTGAAGTACCATAATGTCTGCCACAAACAACAAAATCTCCTTAGTGTGTATCTAACCCTGTAGTATAGATCTGTACAGATATGTTCTGAAATGCACTTCTTGTATTAGTTTGTCAGTTCAGATTTCCTTTTGTCAATTCTTCCTAACTTGTTTAAAATATGAACTATGAATATGAAGAATTCTATTGTTAAACATAAATCACAAATCTAATTGCACTTGCAATGCTTGTTAGATAAAACACAACCAAATATTTTCCCAAATAATTCAGCCCTAATCCCCATTTGTTTCTTTGTCATGTGGTATGAGTTTGTATCTTGAAAAGATAAAAGAATCCAGGGGGATTCGAACATTTACGCCAAGCCCTGTTAATGCAAACAGCTTACTTTGCAGACAGCAAACAGCTTACTTTGCAGAACCATGAACAATGTTTGACAGCCAGAAATATGTGCCACCAGAAACTGAATTTGAATCACATAATTTGAAAGTGTATTTTTTTTATTTGAATCACTGCATTGAAAAATTGAATTTGAATAGTATCATTTGAAATTGAATTTATTAGTTTGTAACAGGAATCTAATAAAATTTGAAAATTCACTCTTTTTATATGCTCATGTTCAGTTCTTGAAATTCAGTTCTCAAAATTCAAATTCAGTTTACTGTGACAAACATCCGGGTAGTTTTAGGATGGAGGGCTCAGATACACAGGATTCTTCTGTCTGCAGCTACACCGAGACTCGTAAAAACTTTTCAGTATGGCCCGAGTCTGATCCCGAACGTGAAGAAGTTGCAACTCATCGTCTTCAGCAGGACGTCTCCAAATGGTTTGTTTGAAATGTTAATGTCTGGAAACAATACTTTCGTTAGCTTGTTTATGTATACTGTTACGGTTAGCATGTAGCCAGCAGCATCTAGCCTATGTTAGCTTTTCATGTTGCTCTGACTGAATGATTTGACTATGTGACTATGTTTACATGCACTTAATATCGCGAATATAAGCCTTATCCTGGTTTTGATCAAACTTGGGATACAGTGTTTGCATGAACACAGAGTAATGGGGTTATTTATATCCCGGTTTACATGAAAAACTCTAGTATACCAATGTGTTGTTACATTAAAGCATTCTCTGTACGTGTGTAACCTGTTTACCAACATCAATGTTCTAACATGTGCGCAAATACAAAGCCAGGATACTTAAGTGCATGCAAATATTTACATACTCTGGCTTTTAACACCGCGCGAGTTGTGTGGTCCTCTGTTGTCTTTTATTGTATTTTAGGGTTTTTTATTATTATTTTATTCTTAGAGTATTCATTTATTTATTTTTTAGAGTTTTTATTTTTATTTCTTTCTTTTTTTATTGTATTTTTTAATTTATTCTATATTGTTTTTATTATTTTAGAACCAGACGGTTCTAGGGGTTGCCATAGACTCCCATAGGTCGAAGAATAATGTATAAGAATCAGTAGAAACACTATGGTGCCTTGCACCTTCGGTGCTTGGCCCCAATTAGTACTCCATTTATTGATAAAAGGAGAAATTCAATTTGTCACCTGGACACAGTTTAGTTGGTCGAAAACATTTCGCAACTCATCCGAGCTGCTTCGTCAGTTCTGGTTAGAGTGCTGATAGACACTGCTTATATGTAGCTGCAAGGAGGAGCCAACTACACTGAAATTATTCTGAAACTATCCCACATCTTTGTTTTGAGTTTCTGTCTTTTGTTTTCAGTTTCTCTCTGGCGTCTAGTTTAGCATACCCATTCAAACCCTAATGGCTGTTTTCACACCTCTGGACCTGACCTACTCCATTTATTACTTTGTATATACTCCAGGTGCAAGTTGTAAGAAGATAGAAGTATGTGTAGTGAACAACATTAATACTTTAATATACCCATTATGAAATTACATAATTTATTTGGGTACACATTGTATATTTTACACACCTCAAAAACTCTTATTATTAATCTCATTACAAATGCACCAAGCCCTGCAGTCACCTGCTAACAGCTCACTGATTTGAATCAGGTGTGAGAGGGAAACAGTGGGCCTATGCAGATTTAGGAAGAATTAACAGGCACATCTCATCAGTAAAATGCTACAACTACTGCATAATATTCAAAATAAAATGTTATAAGTTCACATACTAAAACCAAAGGTTTAAAAGAGATGACTTTTTCTATTTTCACCGGGTAAACCCTCAAGTGTAACAGATAAAGACTTCCAAGTTTCTACCAGTAACAAGCCAGCCAAACATATACAGCACAGACACAAAATTATGTAGTTTTACAGTTGACTTACTTATTCGGCGTCTGTAGCTGATGTGGCGTGGAGAGTTGGTACTGACCCAGGCTTCAGTTTCAGTCAATTAGCAAGTCCCACTCTGTATTGTCCCATGAAAAAAACACTCGTCCGTGTTTGGCGCAGACAGACAGTGTTTTAGGTATTCGTGTCAGCACATTTCCACAGAAAATAAAATTAAACCACGGCTGTTTCAAAGGCTCGGATGAAGGAGCTAAAACATACTCTGTTCTTCATCATCAAATCCAGGGACAGAGCAGTTGCCGTGTTTCACTCGTTTCGGAGCTCTCTCGTCTCTCCAGTAAAAACAAAACGCAGCTAGCAGCTAGTAGCTCGTAACTCTTTTGTGCAAGGACAGGTCCAAATTCTGCCGTCATAAGGGGCGCTTGTTCCAACCCGCCCGTTTGGGCTGTCTTTTTTCAGCACCAAACATCTGCACCCATAGAAATACTATAAACTATTTCAATAGGCTATCACAAGGTCCTGTAGTCCTGTATATCTGAGCTCGATTGCTCTTCCTTCATCCTTAAATTAATTCACGTTTTTTACAATCTGAGCCTTATTTCGGTAATAAAACAAGTTGTTTTACTCACCCATAGCACTTTGGTGTCATTTGGAGCAGTTTCGTAGATGTTGTGTTGTAGCGGTATCCGTGAACGCGAGTGCTCGGGGCAAATGTTTGTGATCTCCAAATAACACAAACTTTAGCACTTTTCAAATCACAGAAGATCGCTGTGTCAGCATAGACTGACACAGCTGGATAGCGGCCTGAAACCCGATATCCAGCTATAGTTTCATTTGATGACATCATCATCATAGAGGACAGCACGCATGTGCGAATTCCCAGCTATCAGATCTCAGTTACAGTCCGAAAGAAGCTAAGAAGACGAAAACATCTCCGCTTGAGAAAATGGTGCGAACATGCATTTATCCCGGTTGCAAAAACAAAATGACATCTTGGACAAAGTTGAGCTTTCACAGGCTTCCGCATCAGAATCCTGATTTATTGAAAATGTGGCTACTTGCTTTGAGAATGGACCCAAACATGACAGGGAAAGCTGTAAGACGTCTGGACCATCGTGTTTGCAGTACTCACTTCAGTCCGGACGATTTTTTCCAGCAAAGGAAAAGAAAGAAGGCCAGCGGTTTCAGCGCGTGACGGCTCTGAGAAGTAATACGAAACCGATGGCTGTTCTCTGCGCTGCTCCTAAAACTCTCTGCGCTTCATTCTTTCCATATCCATTCTGTCTCCTCATCCGTATACTCAGGCACAAAACGATAGGGACGGCCATCATACTCAAATAAGTCCTCTTCAGTCTCAAAGTCCGAATCTTCTGCCATGTCTCGCAACAGAAAAGTAAAGTTCAGAGTTAGCTAAAGTTATCTTCTTTCGGACTAGCGGTGTTTACCTGCTATACAGCTGAGTTCACGCATGCGCACTGTCCTCTATGATGACGTCATCAAATGAAACTATAGCTGGATATCGGGTTTCAGGCCGCTTTGGACTCCACTTAAAGTCTACCCTGACACAGCGAGCTTCTGTGATTTGAAAAGTGCTAAAGTTTGTGTTATTTGGAGACCGCAAACATTTGCCCCAAGCGCTCGCGTTCACGGATACCACTACAACACAAAAGTATTAAGATAAGATATTGACTTTATTGATCTCACATAGGAGAAATTCACTTGCCACAATAGATCCAGGCAGTTTAGTGCAAGAGAGCAAGAAAGTGCATAAAGACAAAAATAAAAATTTGTAATAATAAAATAAAGTAATAATGATAAAACAGTAACAGAGAGTATGGAAAAATATTGCACGTTTGGACTATATAGTGGAGTTATACAGTCTGATGGTGGTGGGGATAAGGATCTCCGGTAGCGCTCCTTCTTGCACTGGGGGTGCCTTAGTCAGCTGCTGAAGGAGCTGCTCAGCTTCTCAAAAGTCCGGTGCAGAGGGTGAGAGGTGTCATTATTATTAGTATTATGTAATTTGAGCAACTATCAATACTAAAAAGTCACATTCACTGGACAGTAAGGAATCTTTCCTGAATAGCTTTAGAATGATCTTGAGCTGTATCAGAACAAGTACAAGAGCAAGAACACACAGACTAGTATACACCCATGGACCACTACGGAACATATCTCGATCACTGAAGCCATTTTCAGGCCGGCCAGAATGGTGCCGGTTCCCACACCAGTTACACTGGGAACCAAAGTGCTTACCAGTGAACGACCCGCGTTCATACCTGTGTTTAAGTGAACCCATCATGCGTCACTAACCCAAAGTGCTGATTTGCCACCAAATAAAAACAAGGCCATACAAAAGCTGATGTCACAGCAAGAAATATAACAATCATGGATTGCATCATCGACTAGTAGTCGATAGTAGGGCTAGTAGGGCTGTCCCGACTATTCGACGTAATCGATTACGTCGAAGACGTAAATAAGTCGGCGTGTGCAACATACCGTCGTTTACGTGATTTGCAAAAAAAAAAAAAAAAAAAAAAAAAGTGATTTGCGCGAGCGGTAGATGTGCTGGAACAGAAGCGGTAACAATGGCTGCACGCCCGAGGGTGCCCGAAGATGATGAAGATCAGCCCAATAAACGGACAAAGACATCTAAAGTGTGGAGATATTTTAAAGAGAAGGCACACGAAGACTTCGTCGTGTGCCGCATTTGCAAGAAGGAGTTGGCGTACCATAGCAGCACCACAACTATGCATGAGCACATGAAGCGGCGACATCCTGGTGTGCTGCTGGATGATGACAGAAAACAAGCTGGACAGTCGTAAGTCTAACTAAGTGTTTGTTTCTGTAGGAGATGTATTGAGGAAGTGAATGAGGTTTTTCAGATCGAGACGCGGGGTAAATATTTCATCAAAGAAATGGAAACGTAATTACGTTTCCGTTTCTTTGATTAGAATAGTATTACTATTTATTTAGACCTGCAGTCGGCACAGACAGTGTTGAATAGCGCAAGGTGCACTGTGCACTTTGATTTCTTGTATAGCCTGTCGCTATGCTGGCGGCGTGCATAGCAACGACACGGAGATAAAGCAATGATTCGTAATTTGCCCGTTATAGACTGAATATTCAACACCTGAGGGTGACAGTGGTCGGGATGTTTGTAGAAGAGCTTGTATACAAAGTAAAAAAGTAAATTAAGACAAAAGAAGAGCGCATATTCCTGCCAACAGCGGGAGATGTGTAGTGAGAGGAATGCGCGCCTGATTCAGAGAGGTCTCATGTCCGTTCTCCTCCCCGGTGCACAGTGCACCTTGCGCTATTCAACACTGTCTGTGCCGACTGCAGGTCTAAATAAATAGTAATACTATTCTAATAATATAATAATACTCATAATCATGTCGTACATTACGACCTGGGTCTATATTAGCAACAGAAGGACCAGCTGGGAACATTGTTAGTAAAAAAAGAGCAAGCCTGACACCTGACCACGTAGACATGCTCACATTTCTTCATTTTAATGCTTAGAAAGAGCAGTTACATACCCTGTTGGGGAAAAAAGTTCTGTTTGTAATACAAACTTTGTATTCAGTTTGCACTCATGTGAGTCAGTGTTCTTACTAACTAACATAATTGAAATTTGTGTATAAAGTTATTTATTCTTATCAATTATTTGATTTGCCTTTTATTTTTATTTGGGCATGCCTTCATTTCTTGAAGATTAAACTGCAAAACTTTTAAGTTTGAGAATGAATAAATAAATATTTTTTACTGTTCATAAAAGCGTGTCAAGCCTGTTTGTAATACCCGCCAACCCAAAAAACATTACTTTAAAAAATAATCGTGACTATTCGAAAAAAATAGTTGATAGATTAATCGGGAGAAAAATAATCGTTAGGGACAGCCCTATCGACTACCAGCAAGCATTTGTACTCATACAAATCATTATCTGTGCCAAGCCATGTTAAAATTCTGAATTGTAAATGCTAAATTCTGTTGACGTCCATATGGCCAGCAAATATTTCAGGCGTGAAAATGGGTCAGGGGTGAAAAAGGTGAGAAGGGTGCGCTAACCCTAACCCCCGGTCCTGGTTTAGACCCGGTTTAGACCTGGTTTAGTCCCGGTTTAGACCCGGTTTAGTTGCGGCCTAGTCCCAGTTTAGTCCCGGTTTAGATCTGGTTTAGTCCCGGTTTAGACCTGGTTAAATCCTGGTTCAGACCTGGTTTAGTCCTGGTTTAGACCTGGTTTAGTCTTGGTTTAGTTCTGGTTTAGACCTGGTTTAGTCCCGGTTTAGTCCTGGTTTAGTCCTGGTTTAGGCCCCTGCTGTCAGCTAATCTGTCCCTTTGATGCAGAAATAATACGATAATATGACTCACCCCATAAGAACGCGGTCACTCCATTTTAACAATTTGCCGTGTTAATTTGCATATTTGCGTGTATGCGTGTATTGCGTGTATGCGTATATCTATTGCGTGTATGCGTATATCTACGGACTAGCATAGCAAGTTATGGATTTTCTCCAGTTTCATGAAATGCCGCGTACATATTTACGAGGCTCGCTCACAGCTGATCGGCGAACAGGCGCAATCACAACAGCGCTAATCGTCATGATTGACAGGAGCATGATCGGTGGGTAATTATGCTGCAACATAATTGGAAGCTGGTGCGCAGTTCGGCCCTTCGAACTTGCGGGGATTTTGCTCAGTCAATTAATATTTTCCCGACCTCCCGAACCCCCCCCCCCCCCCCCCCTTTTTTTTTTCCTCCTCGTATCTACACAATTCACGTAGGTCACCCATTTTGACTTCAAAACGGCGAATTTTGCCGAAAGGTGAGGGATTTTCATGCCTAATATTTGGTCTCCTCCACTGACCACTGCACAATCTTCTTGTCACTTGGTTTTCGCCGCCATATTCCACACACAAACACACACGTTATTTTTGTCTATTTTACCATATGTGACCTGGACTGTCTGTTCCTTAGTATCAAAATCAAGTTGTATTGTGACAGCACTACTGGCGCATACATACCGGTCTGGTTGTTGTTGCCGGTGTCTCCTCCCACACTGCCATTCTCCTGCTTCCTTCCCAGAGTCTTGAGGATGACATGGGTCGCTCCCATACGTGGCAGGGTCACGTGAGTCAGGTGGGGCAGGGAGTTCTTCTTGCCAAACAGCTGGCTGGTTTCCCGCCTTTTCCGCAGAAAGCCACCCTCTGGAAACAGGACGATCCACTTGCGGTCACGGCTGTGGTAGTAGCGGTCCAAGTGCTCCTTCAGGTACACCAGCTGCTTGTCTCTGTAAGCCTTACCCTGGACAAGGGAAACACCACAACCAGGAATACAGTAAACATCATTATATTTACGATTCTACTAACTTCTGCCTAATTTTTTATTTTTTAATTTTGGTGAAGTTTATAATTTTTTTACTTTCTGGTTGGACTTGGACAGCAGATACCTAGAGGTAATTCTATAACTATTACCTAGCAACCATAATTAAAAGGGGCACTATGTAGGATTCTCTGTAAATTTTTTTTTTTAAATGAACAGCTAATGCTAAATGTGAGCTAGTTTTGTTAGCACAACAAGAAATGGACTCCAAGGATCATAAGATTTAAAACCACATGCAAATCAATTTTATTTTACACTCAAAAACTTTGATAAAATATGCTACCTTGTTTATTTTTAATAAATTTACATTTTCTTTCCTCAACTTAAAAAGTAGATGTTTTATTTACTCGTGCTCATACGAGCATGCGGACAAAAATGCACACAAGTGTGGTTTCCCTAGTAAGTGTGGTTATAAATTGTTATAAATTTCATAATCCTACATAGTGTCCTTTTAATAAAGGACACAACTTTTCTACATTACACGATAGTTATGATTAGACGAATAAAACAGTAATTTAACAAAAAGGGGGGTTTCAGTCAGAAAAATACCTACCTTTTGTGTACATTTACTGCATTTTGGATGAATTTTCAGTGTTGATGCTTTTGTTATATTCTGATTTATAACTGAGACGTGGGCCTACTTCCTGTAATTTTTTTGTCTTTTTCTTCCACTTAATTGATGTAAAATTATGATAAATATTGACCACAGGTAGTATCCCACTAAACCAAGTCAGAATTATACAGGACCTGAGAGTGTAAGGAACAATAAAATATCCTGAGAAAGCACTTCAAAACTCTCAACAAACTCCAATACATCCAAAACTCTACTGCCCTCCTCCTCACCCACACCCGCTCCTGAGACCACATCACTCCTGTCCTTCAAAATCTCCACTGGCTCCCCATCCCTCAGCGCATCCAATTCAAAGTCCTTCCCCTGACCCACAAAGCCCTCCATAACCTGGCCCCATCATACCTCTCTGACCTCCTGCACCGCCACACCCCATCCCACTCCCTCCGTTCCTCCGACACCAACCTCCTGTCCCTCCCCTACAGGACCAAGCTCCAAACCTGCCCCCACACTCTGGAACTCACTCCCACGACCTATCCGTGACTGCTCTGACCTCCCCACCTTCAAAAAATTGCTCACCTTTTTAAAACTGCTTTTAATGTTTCTTAATGTTTAATGTTTGTCTGATTGTTTATTGTTTTATTACTTGTTTTATTACTGATTTTACCTTCTGTACAGGGTCTTTGAGTGTCTTGAAAAGCGCTTTATAAATAAAATGTATTATTATTATTATTATTATTATTATTGATGAGTCGTGAATTCATATTTGAGGTGAATTTTTTCTTTGCATGTGAATTTTGCACACAGTATTACTATTATTATTTAGCAGTACCAAAATGATAAGCACTTGCAAAAATAAAAACAGAAAAAGTTGTGTCTGACCTCTCTAAATCCCAAGTGTAATCAAAATGCTTGGTGGGTCCAAATATATCTCACCTGTCGGATGAAGAAGTCCCCATGGATGAGAGAAACCAGGCCAAAGTTGGTGTATTTGAACACATGGTCCATGAGCCACATCATTTTCCTCACCACCTGCAAAAGCACACATTTGTCAGCCAGCGGCCCGCACCACCAGAGGAAGCCCTCCCTCTCTGCCCTGCTCTGACCTGCTCTCCCTGTGCAGATCAGGGCCTGGCTCACAACAGTTTGGGGGATTACAGGATCAACCAGAGACACTCACTACATTTACATGCACAGGGAAATTTGAGTGCGCTAAACAATTCAATTCAAATCGTCTTTGCCCAAACACCTGTCAGACCACTCCTATTGCAGTATACAGCCAGGCCAAAGAACAGAATACACGCAACAAGACGTTCAAGGGAGTGTAGAAATTTTTGCGTGAGCACCAAAACTTTGCCACTATAAGTACTAATAACAAACTTTTTGCATATACTATGGCAGTCAATCAAAATGGTGCTAATAAATGAAATGCAGGTATTTAAAGATAAGATCAAACTTTACTCACACGGGAGAAATTCACTTGCCACATTAGCTCCAGGCAGTTTAGTGCAAAATAAAGTTTGAACAGAAAGTGCATGCAGACAAATAGTAAGATAGTAAGTAAGTATAAAGTAAGTAAGTATAAATAGAGTATAGAAAATATTGCACGTGTGGACTATACAGTGGAGTTATACAGTCTGATAGCGGTGGGGATGCCATGACATGGTACTTCTTGATGCTTTTATATGGCGCTTTAGTGGCTCCCTAATATTGTATGTGAAGCCTTCTCCAAATCAAGCCTTGGTGCATGATACAGCCTCTCGGAGGCAGCCCTATGGAGAATGTGGCTTTAAACGATCCATTCTGGGCGTGTCAGTTGAATGCAAATGAGGACGGCGGAGTGTTTCCGTGTTTAGCGCTGGTTTCCGCGTGTGTAGTGATGGAAAGAGAACCGACCACAAAAAACTTTGTGCAAAAAAAGTTGCAACTGGGCTGTCTTTTTTTCAAACATGGAAAAGGATCGTGATTGCTCAGTTTACACATTTCGCAATATTTAGCCATGAGGGGGCCCTTAAACAGGGTAGAGGAGCTCATATTAACGTTCAAAAACCTCAGAAAGTGAAAATTTCATGCCATGGGACCTTTAACCACAAAATTGAAGAAATTATCTAATATTGTTGTTACAATGACTACAAGACCTGAATGTCATCTGATGACATGAACCCTCAGGTGATAACATTGTCTTTTCCAGTCTAGTCTAGTCCAGTTTGGGTATGCTTCTGTTGTAGGGAGTATTATACTGTACCTATGATGACGTAGGCCAAAACAACAAGGACTGAGCTGACTGAACATGATTACACTGAATTTTTTTTTCAGTCCTGCTCTTTTTAAATAGATTTTAATCATATTCAATATATTAAGCATATCCTCAACAATAGTGATTTTTCTGCCTTTAATCAAAAGTGAGTGTTGGTGGGAAAAGTGTATATGTCAGGTGCTATAAAAGGGTTTTTAAGTTTGGCAACACAACAAGCATTGTTCAAAGAATACAAGATTTTGCTTTAAATGATTAATTACTATGGCATCTGTGCCAATTTTCATTACTCTAAAATCCATAGATCATGCAGTCTATCAGACACATGAGAAATCAATAGTCAGCATAAATGCATACTAGAGGTGCTCCGATCGGCACTAATCACTGATTGGTGGATCAAGGCTAAAAGAACATAGGTATCTGATGGGCAGCTAGAGGTACTGTATGTTATTGGCTTAAATTGTCAGCAAAATTCCACTGATGCTATAACTCATTAGATTTTGGTGAAATTTCCGGTATCGGCCTCAAAAATCCTGATGTGAGCACCTTTATAGAATACAGAATACAATGTAAGCCATTTTAAAGAATTTTTAGACCAAGGTCAGGATAAAAAACTGTGGACAAGCACTCACAAGCTTAGCACAGGACATGGTACAAACTCATTGTGCTACCTTGGTACTGAGTATGGTATAGTATAGTATAGTATAGTATAGTATAGTATAGTATAAAGTATAGTATAGTATAGTATAGTATAGTATAGTATAGTATAGTATAGTATAGTATAGTATAGTATAGTATAGTATAGTATAGTATGGTATAGTATAGTATAGTATAGTATAGTATAGTATAGTATAAAGTATATTTGAAATGATAAAGTTTGGGGAAATATGCATGAACATTTCCTCATTCTTCACTCTAGTCTAGGGCTGTCCCAAAAATCGATAGATTGTGATCTCAACTTTGGTCGATCTCGATGATAAGGCAAGCACATTTTAATTGACAGGTGTACAGTTACTCATGTGACAGTGAGAGTGTGTGGTGCTGACAAGGATTTATGCTCTCTTGTTGAGGAAAAAGCAGTCACAGTGTGTCTCTTTGTTTCTTTATGAATTCTCCTGTTTCACAGGTTTTGACTTAAATCTGCTCCCTCCATCTCTGTGTGTGGACACGTCTGCCCCTTCCCCCTCCCTCTCTGGATCCAGCCGCAGCTCCTCACCATTTCTCCTTTTCTCTCCTCTGGTGCTCCTCATTTTTATAATCAAAGTTACTGAAATGAAACGACTGTTTTCTCACCGTTTATGAGTGAAAGTTGAGTCCTAATTTAGCACACGGACATCACATGTGTTTGCTTACAGCAGTAGCGTGTATGTGCACGTGTGTTTGCAGCTAACGGTAATGCTCATACGTGTTCCACCACGGCAATTCAGGACACAACTCGGGATTAGGGAATCCGAGATACATGCGTTTTTACTTTTTTTTTTGTTCAAAATGTGTGATTTTAGTTTTTTTGCAGAATGTGCTAGTTGAGATCATGAAGAACCCACTCCATGTTTCAGATAACAGCATTGGCTGCTTAAAAAGCATACATTTTGTCTGTGAAATTGGCTTGTTTTTTGGAAAAAAAAAAAAAAAATCGAGGTGTGTCTAAATTACCATCCTGCTGCTGCGGACCAATCACGTGACATTTGCGCTCTTTTGTTTACTTTTTCCGCCTATCAGCTGTGCACAGCTCCTGAATATGTAGCTGCATTTGCATCCGTAACTTAAAAATCCTTAACTTTCACTGCAAATGCTACATAAGGAAATGCTGTAAACGCTCTCTTCGGGACATGAGACACGTTTCTCCGGAGCTCATGCACAGAATGCATGCTTTACTGTGCGATCCACGGACAACGAGGCAAACAACAGGCAAGTAAGTGTCAGAACACGTTTACTTTATAGACTTTAGGACATGTTTAAATACTAATTCAGCTTTCGTGTGGCGATCATATTGTGGCGCCGCGGATCTCCATTCACAATGCGGCTAAGCTAATGCTAACTCTAGCATTGATACAAATGCGGTGAGCGTGACCACGAACAGTCTCTTTAGGTTAATTTCCACTCTATTTTTGTTTTTATAAAAGCATAACATTTTGCCATAGACTATAGCGGTAGAGTAAGACTTTATTTTGAGTCAATTTGACCAGTCTCAGCACTTTTGTAACTTTTTTGACTGTGCTTATTTAGCCATGAGGTTTTTAATGGAAGTTCTTATGGGACGTGTAGCATTTGAACCTTAAATGTTTTCTTTTTGTAACTTTTTTTGAATGAATTAGGCTGCAATGTCAATACGAACTGATTTATTTAATTAAACTTTGAAAGTGCACTTTATTTTTGGAATTAAAGCTAGCTTACTGAAATTATTGAATTGTTATTAAAGTCCATTTTGATGTGACCAAAAGTTTATTTATAGGTATACAGCTAAGATATATGGCATGTATTTATTTATTGTTATTTATTTAAAGCATAGTATATTATACTATGCTATATTATGTGCAATACGAAATTCATATGAGTATTACCTTCTGTGAAATACTCCTTAAATACCTTATTTAATCCTACCTGTACCTTGGTATTTTATTACATATTTAATTACTTTTTTTTTATTATAATTATTTCATCGCATTATTGATCTTTTTTATTTTACATTGTAAAACATATTATCCTGTGTATTATTAAATTATTGAATGATTCTGACCTGAATCTATAGAATCTATACTTTCAGAATCTGAATAACTCAAAATGCCTCCAGGATCATATGTGTCCTGTTTGGCCACGGTCGGCCACATATGCATTTAGGTCAGGTAGAGCTCTTTATCTCCGTCTGTGTTTTCAATCGAAAATCGAGATCAATCAATATGAAGGAAAAAAATATATATTATTTTTAGGGGTGGGACATTAACGCGTTTAATTACAATCAATTAATTTGCTTGTCGTCAATTCATTCAAAATATTAACGCATCCGTAGTTTGCGTGTCAAACAACCCGGGCCGGAACGTTTGTCAGTGCACCATGTTCTGGTACGCCACGCACACACTTCCCCAGCTAGGAGACGGAATGGAGACAGAAACAAGTGAGAGGGGTTTGCTGGATGGTAAATTAATTTTTAAAAAACTACCAGATGGGAGAATAGACAAAGCCACCGTTTATTGCAAACTATGCAAAAAAGAGAAAGTGCTTCAACATTGCGGTATCATTTAAATGCTAAACATGTCGAAGCGAGCACAGAAACTTCTCGCGGTAGCAGTTCTGGTCAGCAGCAACTTGACCAAATGGCAGGCTTTAGGAGGAAACACTGACGAATTCACTCGCAAAGTGGATCGCCAAAGACTGTAGACCACTATCGTTGTTAGAAAACAAAGGTCTGGAAGATGTGCTACATAGAGCTGCAAGTGATCCAACGTTTAATATGCCGAGCAGAAAGACAAGAGTTTTGCACAGAGCCTTACATTTGTTTTCTACTTTGACATGAGATTCAATGTATTTTTTCAAGACATTTTTTCCAGCCATTAAACGAGCTTTAGTTTAAGTCATGTCTGTGTGTATTATTTGATTAAGTCATCCAGTACAATTTATTTGCATACAATGTTGCTTTTGGGGGAAATGTGGTCATGCAATTAACTTAGATTAATTAATTACAAAGCCTGTGATTAATTTATTTTTTCTAATCAAGTCCCAACCCCTAATTATTTTTTCTCCATATAGCCCAGCCCTAATCTAGTCTATTTGTCTGTTTACTCTGATAAGCTATATGCTTTAGTTTTGATAATACTAACACATATAGACTTTGTATAGTGTTCAAAGTCCTGGTTAGCAGCTGCTCTCTCAGTTTTTATTATAAGGAATTCTCAACCGGTGGAATGCTGAGAAATAGGTAACAAGGAAGTAGAGACACAAATATTGTTTTGGTATGAAAAACTAACACAGGTTTCAAAAAGATGTAGTTACATTTACAAATCTACAAAAGGCAAAAGGAGAAATTCAATTTGTCAACTGGACAAAAGTTTATTTGGTCGAATACGTTTCACAGCTCATTCAAGCTGCTTCTTCAGTTCAGGAACAATGGACAATGGACGAGATAGGGTCCGCAAGAATGAGACAAGATTTTGTTATATTTTACATTCATCGATTCACTTCACAATTTTGGCCACATAATTTTTGTTTTGCTATGCTAAAGTTTGCCATTTTCTTTTTCTTTTATTTTTTACAAGTTTAGCACTGATAATCTACATCAATACTGTTCCCATCACTCCGAAATCAAAAAATGGGTTGAAGAGCATTAGCTTAAGCTAGCATGCAGCTGTGTGCGGTATACTTACAGTGCCCTTGTCCTGCAGACACATCATGAGTGTGCACACGTCTCCTGTGGACTGGTGGTTCACGATCACCATGGCCTCTTCCTCTGAGATTGGCCGCACGTCATCGCCCCACTCAGTCACTGCAAACAAACCAATATCAACACTGACGATACGACATTGGAATCTAATTCATACATTGCAGTTGATATCACCCACATTCCTGGGGATGTGCCAATTAGAGGCACTGCTCTGTCTGAAGCTGTTACTGTTAAGTTAAACTTTAATCTGAGCTTGGTCTGAACACTATACGACCTGAAAGAGCTGACTTATATGGGACTACAACAGGTGATCTGATTTGTGCTGTTAAAGTCCCTCTCAAATAACATTACAGTCACAAGCTAGCTAGCATTTGCCAGTTAGTCACCCTCACTTTTTTGTTAAAAATCAAACTCCTAAACAAGACCATGAACACCCTTATTGTTCATGGCTTCTGAATGTGTTATTTAAATCATCCATCCATTTTCTTCTGCTTATCTGGGGCCGGGTCACGAGGGGCAACAGTCCAAGCAGGGACTCCCAGACTTCCTTCACCCCAGACACTTCCTCTAGCTCCTCCGGAGGGACCCCAAGGCATTCCCAGGCCAGCCGGGAGACAGTCTCTCCAGAGTGTCCTGGGTCTTTTCCGGGGCCTCCTCCTGGTGGGACATGCCCAGAAAACCTCCCGAGGGAGGCGTCCAGGAGGCATCCAGAATAGATGCCAGAGCCACCTCAGCTGGCTCCTCTCGACGTGGAGGAGCAGCGGCTCTACTCCGAGCTCCTCATGTGTGACTGAGCTGAGGAAACTCATTTCGTGGGTTGTATCCGCGATCTTGTCCTTTCGGTCATTACCCAAAGCTCATGACCATAGGTGATGGTAGGAACCTAGATGGATAGGTAAATAGAGAGCTTTGCCATAAATACAATAAACAGAACCGGTGACAAAGGGCACCCCTGGCGGAGTCCAACATGCGCTGGAAACAGGTCCAACTTACTCCCTGCAATGCAAATACAGCTCCTGCTCCGGTCATACAGGGACCGGACAGCCCTTAGCAAAAATCCCCAGACCCCATACTCCTAGAGCATTCCCCCCGGAACACGGGGGGAATGCCTTCTCCAGATCCACAAAGCACATGTGGACGCTGTGTAACAGGGGAACTGCCTTCCTGGTGCGTAACTGGGATTCCCCTGTCAGCGTGGTGTGTGCTTCGGCTGTCTTTTTCCGCACTGAAAAATAGTTCCCACCCAAAATGACCAAGTCAAGCTCTCCGTGTTGATTTGCACATCTATTTGCACTCGATATGAATGCGCACTACATAGAAAGTAATTGGGAAACGCATCGAGCAAATTAATTCCTTTTGGCCGAAATCTTTCTCTGGCGACGTTAGACTCCAGTCTAACGCGGAGTAGCTGCAGGTACCGCGGCGGTCAGTGCTGACAGACCTGGACAATGGCTGGGTCACCAGAAAAACGCTTTCCACCACTTATTTTAGTCTTTGGTCTGTGGGGAGATGCCCAAGTTTGACCTGGGGGTGGCATATCCCTTTAAGTAGCATTTACGTAGCAAGTTAAGGATTTTCTCCAGTTTCATGAAATGCTGCGTACATTATTCACGAGGCTTGCTCACAGCTGATCGGCGAACAGGCGAAAATACTACAGAGCTAATCGTCATGATGGGCGGGAGCTTGATCGGTGGGTAATTATGCTGCAACATGATTGGAAGCTGGAGCACAGTTCCACCCTTCGAACATGCAGGGATTTTGCAGGAAGGAGCCAGGGCAACCTTTCTTTTGTTAAAGAAAGGTTGCCCTGGCTCAGATGTGTCCTAGTAGTGGTGTGCAGTGCATCAGTGAAACGGGCGGCGCACAGTTCAAAGCTCAAAGTCAGCTTCATTGTCAAAAAACATATGTACAGGTTGCACACACAGGATTTGAAACTGCAGTGCTCCCTAGGCCCACAGTGAACATAAAACATCTGATAAACAAGACAATAAACACCATGACTAAAACGTCATATATATACCCCTAGCAGAAGTACAAGACAAACACTAGCCATCAACAGTATTTCATGGTAAATAACTGCTCATCCTCCACTGCTCCTCTACTCCAAGGTGTTCCCCAAGGTTCGGTGCTTGGTCCACTCCTGTTCATCCTCTATCTCATGCCCCTTGGTAACATCCGTCGACATGGTCTATATTTCCACTGCTATGCTGATGACATACAATTGTACATTTCCACCAACTCCATAACTCACTCCACACTCACCCACTGTCTAACTGATATCAAAACATGGTTACAATAGAAATTTCTCAAACTCAACTGTGAAAAAACAGACATAATGATAATTGGTCCAAAAAACATTACAAAATCCATCCAAAATTTTCACGTCAACTTTGATAACACCACACTCTTTGTCACCTATCATCCGTAACCTTGGTTTTCTTTTTGACACCAATTTCACATCTGAACAGCATGTCAACCAAATAACCCGGTCTGCTTTCTTCCACCTTAAAAACATTGCCCGTCTCCGTTCGTCCCTCTTTCTCTGCCACTGAAACACTCATTCATACTTTCATCACTTCCAGATTAGACTATTGGCATTCTTTAAGGTACATCCTCCAAAACACTCAATAAGCTACAATACATTAAAAACTCTGCTGCCCGTCTTCTCACACACACCCGCTCCCGTGAACATACCACCCCTGTCCTCCAGAACCTCCACTGGCTCCCCATCCCTCAGCGCATACAGTTCAAAGTTCTCCTCATCACCTCCAAAGCCCTCCATAAACTGGCCCCAGCCGACCTCGCAGACCTGCCCCATCTCTCTTCACCGTCACGCCCCATCCCGCTCTCTCCCCCTCTACACCCCATCCCGCTCTCTCCACCGCCACACCCCATCCCGCTCCCTCCACCGCCACACCCCATCCCGCTCTCTCCACCACACCCCATCCCGCTCTCTCCCCCGCCACGCCCCATCCCGCTCTCTCCACCTCTACACCCCATCCCGCTCTCTCCCCCGCCACACCCCATCCCGCCCTCTCCGCTCCTCCGATTCAAACCTCTTGTCCCTCCCCTGCAGGACCAAGCTCCGAACCTGGGGAGACAGAGCCTTTTCTATTGCTGCCCCCACCCTCTGGAACACTCTACCTCAACACCTCCGAGACTGCACAGACCTCACCATCTTCAAAAAAAACCCCAAGACCCATCTGTTTAAAGCTGCTTTTAATGTTTAAATTATTTGCTATTTTTATTCATTTTGTTTTATTTTTGACTGTTTTATGGACTTATTTTATTGTATTGCTCTGTGAAGCGACTTTGAGTGTCATGAAAAGCGCTACATAAATAAAATAAATAAATAAAATAAAATAATAATAATAATATTCATTCATCTTCTTCCGCTTTTCCATTTTCTGGCTCGGGGGGGGCAGCAGTCCAAGCAGTGTTCTGCTGCCCAGAACACAATGCACCAGCCCCCATGAATCCTCCCGCAGGTGGTGGGTCCACAGGAGGTATTATTATTATTATTATTATTATTATTATTATTATTATTATTATTATAACATAATGACTAAAACGTCACATACTGTATACCGATAGGCAAAGTACAAGACAATAAACCAATGACTAAAACATCACATATACCCATAGCCCAGTGCTTCTCAAATAGTGGGGCGGGCCCCCCTGGGGGGCGCGGTGTGATGCCAGGGGGGGCACGTGTGACCCTGGGAAACATGCTTTTTGCCGTACTGTACTAGAACGAAGTGTAATTGCACATCAACAACAGTAGTTGGCAGTGGCGCTCTCATTGTCGCTCTGGGGCAAGGGTCGGCAACCTTAAATACACGATATACAGAACAGACTCACCTTCAGCAGAACATCCTCTGTCACAGAAAAAAAAACACACGTGTATTCCACTGAGTCGTGTCCTTTAGTCCGACAGAAGCTGACGCATCAGCGGCACAAGGAGAGAGCGTTTTTTTTTTCCCCCAGTGCATTTATGCAAATGTGGATTTGAGTTTTGTTTCTGTAAAACGTAAACAAATGTGCACAAAGCTGCATTAAAAACATTAATATTTGAGTCCTCAGTGCAAAAAGACAGTGGTCTTTGTTGGAAGTTTTCTTTCTTTTTTTTTGTTTTTAATGGATACAATGGATAAAAGGATACGGTGTTATGCAGAGGTGTACTAATAACAATTTTCTACACAAATTAGGGATGCAAATTATCGGTTAATTCATTAACTGATAGTTGATTGACCTTATCGATCGATTAACTGATAAGCGGCGTTTTTCACCTGAATTTTACTGTTTCAATAGGGTCTTTAAGAATATAAGCTATAGTATACATAACACTGGGTAAAAATATATCATAGTATTATTATATTGTATATTCCTCAATTAATTATTCCTTAGTAAAAAGCAGACAAATGTATTGATGCTGAATAACAAAATACAGTAATCCCTCGCTCCATCCAATTTTTTTTTTTTATAGTGTAACGTTTTTTTATAGTGTAACATTGTGTTCTGTCCTGATTGGCTAAGAGACTAGACCAGGACTGGACTGGACCGGACCGGGACTCGACCGGGTCTAGACCTGGACTAGACCAGGATTAAACCACCACGTGCTGCTGCTGGTTTCGGCGGGGCTCGGGGCGCGAGCCGCGGCGAAACCAGCAGCGTACGCGGGTGTACGCGTGGGCTGCTGAGCAGTGCCGTTGGCGCCTGCGGTCGGCTGTGAGTCGAGCTTGGCGCAGCGCGGTTGCCTTGTTTCGGGTGCGCGTGTCCGCAGTTAGCGGTTAATTACAATTAATGCATTTTGATCGACCAACGTCTTAATCGACAATTAACCGTTAATCGATTAATTGTTGACATCCCTAACACAAATAATACTATTTATAGTCGCGCGCAGGGAGGGGGGCATGAAATGTTTTCTTCTTCTTAGGGGGTGCCTCACAGAAAATAATTGAGAAGCACTGCCGTAGCCAAAGTATAAGGGGCACAGTATGCTTGGGCTATCCATGTGTTAATATGTAATGCATCAGGTTTTGCTAATGTTTGATGATATATGCACTGGAATCATATTTTCTTGAGTGCCGTGCATCCATAAAGAGGAAACTGTTGTTGCTAACATGCACTAGAAGAAGAAGAAGAAGAAGTGATTTATTGATCTCACACAGGAGAAATTCTTCTCTGCATTTAACCCATCCTGTTATTAGGAGCAGTGGGCAGCACATTACTGCGCCCGGGGACCATCTCCATGAGCTTGCTTCAGTTTGGTCAGGACCACAGCTGGAGGATTTTACCTATGGTGCATGTTTTGGGTCAATGGGGGAAACCGGAGTGCCTGGAGGAAACCCACCCAGACACGGGGAGAACATGCAAACTCCACACAGAAAGGCTCGGGCGACCCGGGGATCAAACCTGGAACCTTCTTGCTGTGAAGCATGAGCACTAGCCACTCAGCCACCATTGTTTTGCAAAACATGACAAGAGAATTTAAGTAATTTATCCTCCACGTACATCTCTCAGTTTAACATAGACTCACAGAAGCTATAGTAACACAATCATCTCCCCTTGGCATACCATTATCTAAACTGTGGCATACTGCTGTCTAACCGGTGCCTACTGGCCTTCATAGTCTCACCACCCTCGCTTTACAAACCACCTCCTTTGGAAGCATAGACAAGGGGCTTGAACACTCAAAGATCATACTGTTCACTTTTGAAAATCATACTATGTTGACTTTTCAAGTTCCCCCGGGGCTGTATTGTTGATGGCAACTTCTCCTACTTAAGACATCCATATGGTCTCCAGCTTTTTACTTCCACCCTTTCTTGGACAAGCTGAACTTCTACAACAGTCAGCTGAAATACAACTATTAAAAGGTTTTACCTATCTTGTGACTATTCTTCCTTCCCAGATTCATGGTTGAGTAATGTTATTCTTGTTCTTCTGTATTTAAGGCATCATTTCTGAGAAAATACTCCCCCACACTGCTAGTGATCTTTACTCATTTTGCCTCAATTGGTGAAACACTTATGATTCAGCAGTGTGCCAATAGCATTTGAGCACTTAAATGAAAAAATAAAATTAAATTAAAATTAAAATTAAAAAAATCCACTGCTTGCTAAAGTGAACTGTATCTATCAATTTGTGGCGCCATCAGCATGGTCTAGCAGTGACACTTAGAGAGGCAGGTGGACATCTTCCCCCCAGATCGGAGTTTCAAATATGAGTATCGTGGCAATACTAGCAATGCTTGCAATAAACCTTGCTCGTGATAAGTGACAGGACTCCTCTGGTGTAGCATATGAATCCCTGCTTTGGGCAGAGGTGCTCTATAGGCTCTAGGCTCTACATATTTAAAGAGGTTGGTCGTGTAGCTCTACATGTGGTCATTTGTAAGTGTTTAGTTCCAGTGTAACCCAACACCACAAACAGCTCATTACTGTACACACACGTTTAAGTCACTGCATCCTCACTACATACATGGATATCAAGTCTTAGGATACGGTGACCATCTATAATACAATGGGATTTTAAGATAAATGTAATAAAAATGTGAAATCCTTTATCCACCATCAAACTGTGTATTGTGCATATACCACAAATAAATGTTAACACGGAACAGCCTAATGGCCCAGGAGTGTGATGTCGGCTCCAGCCAAATGAAGCTCATTGAAGGCTGTTATAGCGGTAAATTTAGAGCAGAATTCCACATTTGGTTTTCTGACCACAAGTATCATAGCAACCAACAAGCCAATCCAGAGTGAGGCTGTTGATGGCAACGCCCCCTGACTTAGCAACACTGTCAATCAAACCTGTTGCTAATGCTAATGGCAGTGACCCGGGAGAAACAAAGCACCAGACTGGTTTATCATTACACTACACATTTTTGGACTCGATCTGCTTCTGAGATAAAAGTGGCTAAATCTCATTTATATTGACAAGATAAACTGAAAATCAATTGATAACTGTCCTGGTTAGCTAATGTATTCAAGATATGTAATGATATAATAATAATAATATATATATTATAGGGCTGGGCTGTATAGGAAAATAATTTAACTGTAAAATAAAGGAAGAAATAATACATGTTGCCTCATTTTTATTCAAAAACTCAACTGGAGCTCATCTTTGCATTAACTGTTACCCTGAGGATAACCATGAGCTCCTTTAGCAGAGGAAGCTCGGGAGGTTCTTTATTTTAATAGATCCATGTTCCTTATTTTAATAGATCCATTTTCCTTATTTTAATAGATCCATTTTCCTTATTTTAATAGATCCATTTTCCCTATTTTAATAGATCCATTTTCCTTATTTTAATAGATCCATTTTCCTTATTTTAATAGATCAATTTTCCTTATTTTAATAGATCCATTTTCCTTATTTTAATAGATCCATGTTCCTTATTTTAATAGATCCATGTTCCTTATTTTAATAGATCCATTTTCCTTATTTTAATAGATCCATTTTCCTTATTTTAATAGATCCATTTTCCTTATTTTAATAGATCCATGTTCCTTATTTTAATAGATCCATGTTCCTCACCATTGGTCAGGAGCTCTGATGTTTCCCACTGCGCAGATCAAACCAAACGTTTCCAAATACGATTGTACAAGTTTTACACTGCAGCAGATTAATTTAAAATCTTCTGCATAAATAAACTTTACATTACTAAACTTTACAACACATACTATAGAGCCACTTCAGGCCGTGTGTTATAATGTGTTTAATGAGATTATAATGTGTTTAATTAACGTCTCGTCTCATATCTTCCTCCGCGCTTACACACACGGAAGTGGGGCCAGCGCACATCGCACCGCTAAAACAAGGAACCAGTGGCGCATTTGGCCCCACCCCACCTGCTGCACTGGCCTGTCTCTGTCCTATTCATTTGCATTCAAGCAACAATGCCCATAATAAAGTGTTTGAGAGAAATATTTATGACTCTGTCTGTGTTCATGAGACTTTCTCATGCACTGAGTCTTGATTTTGAAGAAGGATTCATTTACAGTATTAGGGAACCATTAAGGCGCCATATAAAAGCATCAAGAAGTACCATGTCATGGGATCTTTAACACCACATGGCTAATTTGCATAAAATATAAACTCTGAAAAAACAGCTCCGTCCTTGTGCCGCTGATGCAGTCAGCTCCTGAAAAACCAAAAAAAAGCGCCTTAACCCCAAAATATGGAGCGACTTGTCCTTTTTTGAGAGGAGTTCTGTATCCTCCGGAATGTTGTGGCACCGCACTCAAGGGGGAGGTCGGGGGTGAGTGGGAGCACGCACAGCACAGAGAAGGCAAACAAGTGAAGAGGCGAAATCAGAATTAAATATAAACATTATATCGATACATACAATATGTCAAAATCCATATCGAGTTTAACAAATATCTTGATATATTTTAAATATCGAGATATCGCCCACCCGTAATACATTATATATATTGATATATGTTAAAACTCTAGACATTAAAATGAATGTACTGGAATGTGCAGACAGGCTTTCAGACAGAACTGATTGCTTGTAGACACACTGTACTTCTAATAAACTACCGTTTTTGCCTTATTTTGCATAACTTTCCTAATTTGACCCAATACTATATCTTGGAAACTATCGCCAATCAGCACTTCTGACTTCTGACTTTTTCTTTATTAGTGACCTAAACCAAGAAAAAATTCACTACTTTTGCTCCAGAAGCATTTTGCTTGTAGACCAGTGTTATTAATCTTCATATCTTGATTTAAGCACAAAATAGCGAAATAAAAAAAAAAAAACAGGATCATTCATGTCAACAGTAACATTTTAAGACCAAATGACAAGCCTGACAGCAGCAGTTTTTTTTCAATAGAAGGTGAACTGGAGTGAAAAGTGCGCCCACGTGCACTTCCTGTTTGGAACGTGATGGCAAGCAGGTTTGCTATGTCTATTTACAGTCAATGTTCAAGAACTATGACAAAAAACAGAACCGACAATGCTCCCATCCTACCTGTGTATCCCGCAATCCAGCCCCAGGAGGACACCATGGCCAGCAACCACTTAAACATGACTCCCTCCAGGTACCAGAAGGTGGCGCTGTCCCAGACCCGGAGCGGCTGCAAGGCGAGCAGGTACAGGCAGTAGGAGGGGATGGCCACGCAGTTATTGAAGAACATGAAGACGAAGCGCAGGAGAGCTCTGAGCACGATCCTGGCCAGTCCGCTACCCCCACCTCCGAGCTGAGCCATCCTGGAAATACTCCCTGTGGGGGGAAGAGGAGAGAGATGAGGTGGGGTGTGGTTCTGTGGCATTTACTACTGTGCTGTCAACTATGAAGACACAACAGTCATGTCATACTGTGAAATACTTTTAGATGACATAATAAAATAGTCCCGTTTATATGTACCACTCACCTATTTAGAGGGACATTCATACACCAGTATACAGGGATAGCTAATACAGTTAAAGAAATGTCAAATTTCAGTTAGATTGACAGATTATCTGACTATTGTTGTCAGGATCCTCTAAAAAGGTTGAATCCTTTTTTGTCAAGATGGCCCATCTTGACCACTACGCACTATGTAACTTTACTGGTATTGCTTTGCCTAAAACTTTCCACAATTAGGCTTTCACATTTTACTGCAATGATACACAATACAATGTGTTTGGACTGCAACCATTAATATACAAAATTATTTGGACTATACAGACCCTTAAACTAGGGATGCACGATATATCGGCATTAACATCAGTATCAGCCGATATTTGTCAGTATAGTAATCCCTCGAATTAACGTTTTCTCACATTTCTCTCTCGTTTAAACACTCAAATTTTCGTAGATTTTCAACAAAATGTATTAATAGTGAAGCGTGGGGGGGGGCTCACCCACTCATCGTGCTCAAATCCGTGATAGAGCAGCATGACCGGCGCGAAACCGCGCGTCCCACCCGGGGCTGCGAGCACGAGACCCATGCCCAAACCGTGCCTCCTCCTTGGGATTGTGTCCACAGTCCCGAGGGGAGGCACGCAGTCCGAGCCACGAAGCGGTGAACACGCACATCAAACCTCGACATGAACGAACGCAAGAGCCACACAAAACCAGGCAAAGAGCTCCACGCGGTGGTTTAATCCTGGTTTAGACCTGGTCTAGTCTTGGTTTAGTCCTGCTTTAGTCCAGGTTTAGTCCTGGTCCAGTCTAGGTTTAGACCTGGTTTAGACCTGGTCTAGTCCCTGTCTGGTCCCGGTCTGGCCCTTCTCTAGTTCCAGTCTGGTTACACTCCCCCCACGTCCCCCATCTATAACATCAATCAGCAAAGGTCCCTTAGCCAATCAGGAAGTAGAACACAATGTTACACTATAAAAAAAATGTTACACTATTTAAAAAAAAGTTACACTATAAAATAAAATTGAAAAAAAAAAAAAAATCAGGAGTAAAAACACGTTTTGAAAATAAAAGAAGACATTCAAAAATTCATTTTGCATGATTTGCAGTTTGTATAATCGGCATCGGCCGATAACAGAAACATTAATATCGGATATCGGTATCGGCTAAAACTTTCACATCGGTGCATCCCTACCTAAAACACAGAAGAGAACTTTATTTTATTTTATTTTACTTTATTTTACTTGTGGTGGACCCTTAATCAGAAAAACAGAAACTGTTGCACCTTAAATTTTGGGTAGCTAGAACTTTTAAGAACTTTTTTTTTTTGTAGTACTTTTATTATCCCTGTAGGGAAATTGTCCTCTGCATTTCACCCATCCTTTCAGGAGCAGTGGGCAGCACATGAAGGCGCCTGGGGACCCATCTCCATGATTTTGTTGCTAGGCTTGGTCAGGACCTCAGCTGGAGGATTTTACTTATGAAAAAATGTTACACTATAAAAAAAAAAATTGAAAAAAATAAAATAAAAAATCCACGAACCGCGATAGAGCGAGGGATTACTGTATTTTCTTATTCAGCATCAATACATTTGTCTGCTTTTTACTAAGGAATAATTAATTGAGGAATATACAATATAATAATACTATGATATATTTATGACTCAGTGTTATGTATACTATAGCTTATATTCTTAAAGACCCTATTGAAACACTAAAATTCAGGTGAAAAACGCTGCTTATCAGTTAATCGTTAGTCGATCGATAAGGTCAATCAACTATAGATTAATGAATTAATCGATAATTTGCATCCCTACTGTAGACTATGTACAGCATGTTTCTTTTTAATAAACAGGACTACATTTAAAATAAATTATTTACTTAATTTTCATTCTTGCATTGAGTATTTGAATGGTATGATGTAAGTTTCTGTGATGTTTGCAAATGTTCATGTGCACTGAAATGTAATTTGAAAGAAATCGTGGATGAAATTGAAATCGCAATATCTGCCAGAAAAATCGCAATTCAATTTTTTCTTTAAATTGTTCAGCCCTAATCATAGGCCTACTTGCCTGTAGAGATGAGTTTATTTGTAGTTTAACAATAATGATGATAATATTGAAAACAAACAGTTTTGGTATCGGAAAGTATTGGTATCGGCCGATATCCAAATTCAGGTATCAGGATCGGATCGGAAGTTTAAAAAATGTGGATCGGTGCATCTCTAGCGATGGGATCACCGGTCTCCCCTATCATGGCTAACTTGTACATGGAACAGTTTGAACAGAGTGCTTTGGCCTCATATCCAGGCACTCCACCCACACATTGGAATCGTTATATTGATGATAATTTTTCAAAAAAAAAATCAAAATTCAAGATTTGGAACCTTTTACTGCACATATCAATTCTGTAGATCCGAACATCAAATTCACCTGTGAAGATGCCAAGGACAACGCATTGGCGTTCTTAGATTGTGAAGTAACGATAGGAGGAGACCGGCGACTCCAAGTAGAAGTCTTCAAAAAGCCCACACACACAGAACAATACCTGCTTTTTGATTCACACCACCCACTGCAGCACTAACTGGGTGTTATTCGGACATTACAACACAGGGCCCAAGTGGTTCCCACAAGCACAGAGGGTAAGGAGAAAGAAGAACAACATGTGCAGGAAGCCCTCTCTGTTTGTGGATATCCTAAATGGGCTTTCAACAAAACCAAGAGAGACAAGGACAAGAAACAGGACAACAGAGAATCAGAACCCAGGAGGAAAGGTGTAGCGATTCCTTACCTGGCCGGCGTTTCTGAAAAACTACAGAGGATTTTCAGACAATATGAAATCCCAGTTTATTTCAAACCCACAAACACTTCAAGACAGAAACTAGTCCACCCAAAGGACAAAACACCGAGCCACAAACAAAGCAATGTGTTCTACTCCATTCAGTGTAGTGAAGACTGCAGTGAGCACTACACTGGAGAAACAAAACAGCCACTTCACAAGAGGATGTACCAACACAGACGGGCGTGCCAGAGTGGACCTTCATCTGCCGTACACAACAGCCAACAGCCATTAGGGTTTGAATGGGTATGCTAAACTAGACGCCAGAGAGAAACTGGAAAAACAAAAGACAGAAACTCAAAACAAATAGTTGAGATAGTTTCAGAATAATTTCAGTGTAGTTAGCTCCTCCCTGCAGCTAGATATAAGCAGTGTCCATCAGCACTCTAACCAGAACTGACGAAGCAACTTGGATGAGCTGCGAAACGTTTTCGACCAAATAAACTTTGTCCAGTTGACAAATTTAATTTCTCCCTTTATCATCATGGATTCTACCTGGACGACTGAGGGATTCTTCACATAAACTTGTAGTCACATAAAAACCAAGCCTTTTCACAATAGGACTGCACAAGATATCGCAAATAACAGATAATGTCGCAAGATATCCATGTTGCGACATTATCTGATGTAATAATGAATTTTTACCACACACTTATAGTTTTTGAAAGTAAAATGGACAAAAGACATTTTATGCATTATTGTCCATATTTTCCCTTAGTTTTGTCAGTCTCAAGTTATTTCTGGGAGTGAAGTCAACTGCATGATTCCATGGAAATAAGCCATACTTTGGAACAATCTCAAAGGAGGAGATAAATGTGTTTTATGCCATACTATAGAATATTATAGCCAAAGAAAGACAAACAGGAGCCTGGTCTGTGAAGATGCATAGAGCAGTGTTTCCCAACCTTTTTGTCTTGTGTACCCCCTGAGCCTTTTTGTCATAGACACATCTATAGTCATAGATAGTCATACACACTCACTCATACATGTTGATAATTCTCCAAAAGTGGAATGTGACACAAGGGATAGTAAACCCACCCAGACACAGGGAGAACATGCAAACTCCACACAGAAAGGCCCAGGCGACCCGGGGATCAAACCCAGACCATGCATGCAAACTCCACACAGAACACACACGGAAAGGCCTGGGCGACCCGGGGATCGAGCCTGGAACCTTCTTGCTGTGAAGCAAGAGCGCTAGCCACTCAGCTACCGTGCCGCCGGATTATTAAATGAAAATCATTTTATTTCATCTCCTTAATTTGAAAATGTAATTCTCTCTTTTCTTCAACTCAAATTTACTCAAATTAGAATTAAAAAAAAAAAAAAAAAATCTCCCCCTGCGCCTGGCAGCAACACTGCCAAGTACCCCCTGCAATGTGCTTGTGTACCCCTCGTTGGGAAACACTGGCATAGAGGATGCATGCTTTTATGTTTTTCACAAGCAAAATGGAAAAACAAACAAACAAAACAAGCATTTATTTTAGTCTCTTTTTTAAAAATACTTTGCAGTCACATCATGGTGGGAGTGTTCTACATTTATCTCTAATGGTGGAATTTTTAAGTTACAATGGTGCCAGAAAGCACACATTAGCAAACACTGTCATTAAAACACTTAAGACTTTAAGACTTTCTGAAAACTCAAGAAAAAACAGATTTAACACATTTTCAGGAGCCTGTGATCAATACGAGCATTCATGGTCCTGTTAAGGAGTTTGATTTTCAACAAAAGATGAGTGACTAACTGAAATATAACTGGATGATTCTAGCTAGTTTGTGGCTGTAATTCTATCTGTAAGAGACTTGTCTAATAGGACAAATCAGCTCTCTTGTTATAGTTCCAGTTAAGTCAATTCTTTATGGTCAGATTGTGTAAAGCACAGATTAAAGTCCAATAAATCATCAGACAGCACAGAGCCTACAGTTCGCATCACACCCCCAGGGAATGTTGATGATATCAGGTCAACAGAGGTCAAGCACTGACATCATTTTATTTGAAAGATGCTCCTCAACATTCCCGCTGAGTGGCAGAACTATAGGCAGCACAACAGACAAAATGTGTTTCTTTGCATTTTGTTGCCCAATTTTTATCCACAGAGGCGTTGTTTCCCCCAAAATAATGAATTTCTCAACACATGGATTCAGAAATATGTTATTCAAGGAGAGAACGGTTTACTTCAATTGTGTGTGACCCCAACGCCTGTATCAGTGATAAATACTGTATGTATGTAGTCTGTGGTTTAGCCAACTGTTCACTAGTTTTCTATGACTTTGTTTTAGATGTCAGATAAAAGGAGAAGTTCAATTTGATGTCAGGTACAAACTTAATATTCAGCAGAGTTGTTATAGGTTTTGAGCTCTTACAAATGAAAATGTCCTTACTGACCATGTTGCCACACCAATACAATTCAAAAGTTTTTGATGTCATCTGTTTAACCTTTATTACAGTACTACTGTATGTCCGATACCAAACATAGTTCTAAATAAATATTTCATCTTCTTCACTCTGTGACTCTGGACAAATGCTTTAAGTGGAAAAGTGACAAAAACAGCTGCAACTACTAAATCTAGTCACCTCACTCCAATCTCGCATCCTACCACCATTTGTTCCCCTCTACGCACTTCTTTACGCACTTGAGGCACAAAGTAAACTTTAACCACATTCAAATACACGAGGCCTTCCTGATGCCTCCTCTGAAAATACCAAGCTTGCTGCAACTTGTTCAACAGATGTGCCATCCAAATGACACTGTTGTTGTCTATGGGGGTCCCGACAGCAAGCCACTGTATTCGGCCAATTCGCTAAAGTTTTGCCCGTGATCCGTGCAGTAACGTGGATGCCCGTGCGGTTAGGCTGATGGGACTGAAGCGCGCTAGGACACCACCATAAAAGGACCAGCCTGGTGCTCAGACCGTGCTAGTTTAGCCGTGCTAGCAAAATGGGAGCATACATTAGCGGAGGGAAACTTATACAAAACAGTAGGCTATAATAATTCAGATCATAAACATGAGGCTAGAATTTCCCGGAAGGCTGAGCAGATGTTAGCCTGGCTTGATTGTGTATCGAGATTGCCACAAAGCGCAATATCCGCGTTTTGCGCCCAGTATGCTGCCCTACCCATGGACTGGCAAACTCTACGCTCGAATTAAAGTTACTTACCCAAGAAAATGTCACTGAATCATCCAAGCACGAATGTAGAACGCCAGAGACGCACAGATATGGAGTCTCACGCACAGCTAACCTGGAAGGCTCTAGTTAATAAATGAGCTAGTAGTGCTGGACATGTTCGCTATCAAACGGAGACGCCGCTGCTGCTGTTGGAAACGCCTGATAACGCTGCGCCAAACCGTGCCTTAAAAACCACGGCCATTAGCGGTCAGCCCCGTAGAGCCACGTCCATGCAGCGAGAGAAGCCCGCTAGCTGGCCGACAAGCAAGTCCACTTCAACAGTAGCGACACTCGCCCCATCTCAGGCACAGACACCGGGGTAAATCCTCCTGCTCGGATGCAGCGCCATCGTGCTTCGGCTGTAGCGGGAGACGAGACGGCGAAGGTGGCGGGCCACGGTGGCGGGCCAGAGCCGGGGTGTGGGGGTCCGGTGAGCCGAGAGGGCAGTGGGACCGAGGAGAGGCGCAGAAAAATGTGGACGACAGAGATTTTGGTCCCCTGATGCTGCTTGGCTTGGTCCCGTTATGTCTCACAGAGGGACATCGTCATAGAGACAAGAGGAAGCAGGAGCGCGCCTTCAAAATAAAAGCGTCAAAGACGATCGTACTTTTCACTCCAAAGAAAAGATTTGGTATCTAAACCAGGGGTCTTCAACGTTTTTCAGGCCAGGGACCCCCAAACAGATGGCGAACTGGGCCAGGGACCCCCTACTATATATACGGCATAGAATTGTGTTTTATATTAAATTGAGCTTAGTGTCATGTATAAACATTGCTACTCTGTTATGGTTCATCCAATACAATGAAATAATACACAGGTTAATACTGTATTTTACACTATAAAATATAAAATTATATTATTTTAAAGTGAAAAAAAAAAAAAGGATTTCGCGACCCCCCCTGCAGTACCTCCGAGACCCCCCTAGGGGTCACGACCCCCCTGTTGAAGACCTCTGATCTAAACCAAGTCTATAACAGGACTAATCCAGGTGAAATCTAGGGCTAAACCAGGTCTAAAGGTGGACTACTATCGTCTCCACGGTAGTTCTAAACAATAACGTATCCAAACGAGGACAAAAAGTGATAAAATTAACTCTACGTGATCCAACCGCACAAAGTGAGACTGCCCGAGAACCACCTGAAGGGGTAGCAGATTTTGAGAAACACATGAATACATTTTATATTGATACTGTGCAGCTGATGTCCTCAAGATTTCCGAGGGTGTGATGCTAACTTAAGTGTTTGGTAATGTGTGTGTGTTGCATCACCATGGTAACTGCTTAACATACCACCATAGAAATACATGTAGGCTACAGCACCCCCATTGTGATGTCAAATATCAATACAGCCTCCTATGGTTGTACTACTTTGGACAGGGCCATTTCTGCAGCACCACATAGCCTATAAGTGGCCTGCCTAGTGTTATTATTAATATTATTAATAATAATAATAATTTATTACCATGTTTTGGTAACCCCTTATAAATCTGTCTACATCTCTAAAGCTCAAAATGCTCCGTTCCATGTTGTGATGCCATGTAGTCACAGTGTTCAAATTAAAAGCTACCTTTTACCGTAAGATCAGTAGAGATAGTCTGAAATTATCCAGATAATTCCAGTGAAGTGGAGCACTTCCTGTACATGACATCACAAGGTGGACCACAATGTTTTCAGTTTGAGAGAAGGCAGCCAAAATATGCAGGGTTTGGGTCTTAAACATAATAACTGTGTTGGTGTATGGCTGGGCGACGTCTAAGCCGGCATCTCGTAAGGTTCATTCACTGCGTGCACATGTTTCACAGTTGGGATGGTGTTCTGATGCCTGCAGGCTTCCCCTTTTTTTCCTCCAAACATAACGATGGTCATTGTGGCCAAACAATTAAATTTTAGTTTCATCAGACCACAGGACATGTCTCCAAAAATGTAAGTCTTTATCCTTGTGTGCATTCGCAAACTTTAATCTGGCTTTTTTATGTTTCTTTTGGAGTAATGGCTTCTTCCTGGCAGAGTAGCCTTTCAGCCAATGTCTATACAGTACTCGTTTCACTGTGGATAATGACACACTTCTACCATTTTCAGCCAGCATGTTCACAAGGGCTTTTGCTTTTGTTCTTGGATTGTTCTGGACATTTCTGACCAAAATACGTTCATCTTTGGGACTCAGAACCCGTCTCCTTCCTGAGCGATACGATGGCTGGATGTTCCCATGATTTTTATCCTTGCGTATAATTGTCTGAACAGATGAACTTGGCACCTTCAGGCATTTGGGAATTGCACCCAAGGATGAAACGGACTTGTGCAAGTCCACAATTCTCTTCCTTATATCTTGACTGATTTCTTTCCCATGATGTTTCACAAAGAAGCAGTGGCTGTGTATCAATTTGCAGTGTGCACAGTTCAGAGTGTGGTTTTAACAGCGCATACGTCACTTCCGACGCAACAGCTGCTGTCCCATTTCGTTTTTATCCCATGCACACTTAAAATGCACCCTGAAAACTGTAGTTGTTTCCATGGAAATTGGGGCGTGAACCACCTGTGCATCCATTCACGCAATCATATATCCCAGCATTCACCACTGGCTACTTCTTCTACGGGAGAAAATGGAGTCGGCGGCTGCATCTGGTTGTTGCGGGACCTGTCCCATTTCGCAGATGCCCACGCGGTCTGAAGAGTGCACTCAGGACTGTGCACCAGAGTGCCCTTAAAACCACATTCCAAACTGTGCACACTGTGAATTGAGACACGGCTAGTGTGTTTCAAATGTTCCCTAAAATGCATCCACAGGTGTGCCTCTAATTAACTCAAATGCTGTCAATAAACCTATCAGAAGCTTCCAAAGAGATGACATAATCTCTTTGGATCTCACAATTTGGGCTTGCCCTAATTGTTTAAAGGCAGTGATCTTAGTGTATGTAAACACTTTGATCTTTAACCTGGCACCAAGCGCACATTTTCTTGTCCTCTTGTCATATATATATATATATATATTAGGGCTGGGAATATTAACGCGTTAATCGCGATTAGATTAATGTAAGTTATGATCGCGAACAATTTTTTGAGTTTGCCAGCATTTTCCGCAATTCTACCATCCATATCCAGCTCATTTGGTTGTATTAATTAAACTCATTGTCGGTTAAACGCGCTATTTTGAGTTTGCTAGTATTTTGTTCCTTCTACGCATCCGTAGGCAGCTCGAGCGGGCTTCAATTGAGTCGTCGGCATTGGCAAGGAAGGACACGCTGTTGTCTTCAGTTTAGCCAACTTAGCCACTATTACTGGTTCATTGTTACTTTTTCCTTTCTCTGCACTAAAATAAATGGTGAGAAATACTTTGCATTGTGAGTTTAACTTTAGATTTGAACGGTCTTACTGCAAGATATCAATTTTAAACATGCAAAATAAATCCCGATTAATCGCGATTAACTATGAAATTTCAGAGATTAGTTGCGATCAAGAAAATTAATCGTTTGACAGCCCTAATATATATATATATATATATATATATATACACACACAGTGGTACCTCACCTTACGAAATTAATTCGTTCCAGAAGTGGTTTCGTAACGTGAAAAATTTTTAAGTTGAGTAGCTATTTCAATGGAAAAAGCCTGATTCGTTCCAAGGCCCCGATCCAAGTTTTTTTTTAATAGTGTAACTTTTTTTATAGTGTAACATTGTGTTGTGATTGGTTTCTCAGACTGGATTTAAACTTTTCTCACATTTGTCTCTCATTTAAACACTCAAACTTTCATAGATTTTCAACAAAATGTATTACTAATGAAGTGTGGGGGGAAGGAGGAGGGGGGAGAAGACTGCACTCTGACACGTGTGATAGCGGCATGTGAGACAGCTGACCCGGCTGCCAGCAGGTCTAGACCTGGACTAAACCTGGACTAAACCAGGACTAAACCTGGACTAAACCAGGACTAAACCTGGACTAAACCAGGACTAAACCTGGACTAAACCTGGATTAGACCAGGACTAGACCAGGTGGATTAAAGCGCCGCGCGTAGGTCTATTTCCTGGTATCGTTTCGAGTCACAGCCGAGGTGAGCCGCCGCTCGCACGCAAGAGCCGCGGCGGTCCAGACCCGCTCCAGACCTGCCCGCGTAAGGTGCTCAGAGAGCGGCATGGACAGAACCGTGAGGTCGGCCTCTTCAAGACCTCCAGGCCGGTGACCGGGACAATCCCCGGACCCATGCCCGCTTAGGGAGCTCTTAAGGCGGGCTGGCATTGTCCCCCTGGGTCGCTGGATGTCTGGGGCTCCGTGCCTGGAGTGGCCCTGGAGAGCAGGTCTAGACCGCGGCTCTTGCGTGCGAGCAGCGGCTCGCCTCAGCTGTGACTCGAAACGATACCAGGAAATAAGACCCACGCGCGGCGCTTTAATCCACCTGGTCTAGTCCTGGTCTAGTCCTGGTCTAGTCCTGGTCTAGTCCTGGTCTAGTCCTGGTCTAGTCCTGGTCTAGTCCTGACACCCCCTGTACTTGCTTTTTCATTGCACCAATTGCACCTCTGACAATTGGCTCACTTCTCTCCGCACCTGCTTGATGGTTTATGGAGATAATTTTGTCTCATAAAGATTTGTATAAACAAAAAAGATGTATATAAATACATTTATAAATATTTAAACACAAAATACAAATACAAAAATGCAACATACAAATAAATGATAGAAAGTATATAAATACACAGGAATTTATAAATATATTTGAGATTTGTAAATATATTTTCGAGATTTATAAATATGTTTTCGAGATTTGAAAACAAATGTAGTTGACTTTCTATGTGGAGTCTGCATTTGTGGATCCATTTTTTGCTTTTGTGTCGATTACGTAATTGTGAGACATTCCTACCACACAACACGATTTGTATAAATAAAAAAAGATAAATACATTTATAAATATTCAAACACAAAATACAAATACAAATCGCGACATACAAATACATGATAGAATGTATATAAATACACAGGCATTTATAAATATATTTTTGAGATTTGAAAACAAATGTAGTTGACTTTCTATGTGGAGTCTGCATTTGTGGATCATTTTTTGCTTTCGTGTCGATGACGTAATTGTGAGACATTCCTACCGCACAACACACGATTCACAAATAAATGTCACCGGATTTGAATACAAATAGCCTTCACTGGACATCCAGCAGATGGCAGTGTTGAGCAGCTTGTCGATAGCCGCTAGTTAGTAAATACTACAGTGGTCCCTCGCGCTATTGAGCGGGGGGTGCGGGGTGCGCGCAGACACGTGAACATGGATATGCGCAGGGCTCTCAAGTCTCACGCATTGAGAGTGTGACACACGCAATTTGACGTGTTCACACGCAACACATGGTATTTCTCACGCTGAAATTTAGTTATGCAATTCAAGCGCAGCGCTTCTGTGTCCAGAAATCGGTTCAGGCACCACGCGGTTTCAGCGCCATTCGTCCCCCACCCTCCCACCCCCCGCTCCTCGCAGAAAAAAAATAGTCACTCGCAACCCCTCCCCCCGGAAATTACGCAGTCACACGCACGACCCCGCTCGAAAGTTGAGAGCCCTGATATGCGTTATTTTGGAACAACATATCCATGTGCGAAAGCCGAATGGAAAGCGACCTGGATATAATTTGGGGCAAAACTCAGGCCACCGCTAACAGTGCCGAACTGGCTGACACGGTTCACTGCTCCGAAGATGCCTCTGAGCACCGGCCCTCACCACCCGACCAGGTACGAACACTTCAGCGAGGTCTAAAGCCCCGATCAGCTCTACTCTAGTAGCTTTGTCAAATAAATTCAATATCCTGGACCATGAGGATTTTCCCCCACTAACCCGCGCTCACAAGGGTTGGTTGCATTTCACCCCGGCTCCAAAATCAGACCGCCTCGGAGTTCGGAGCATGGCTATCAATGCGTCGCCAATACTCCACAGCTCTCTAGGACGGGGTCGGGTTAGTCCGCTAGGCGTGACGGGGGAAGACCCACTGTCCCCTCTCCGCACGCGAGTGTTTCCCCTGCTGCGGCTCCCCCCGCCGCGCGGCGTCCAGGCCAGGCCCGTCCGTGTTGAGGATATTGAAATTATTTGACAAAACTACTGGAGTAGAGCTGATCGGGGCTTTAGGCCTAGCTCCTCGCTGAAGTGTTCGTACCTGGTCGGGTGGTGAGGGCTGGTGCTCAGAGGCGTCTTCGGAGCAGTGAACCGTGTTAGCCAGTTCGGCACTGTTAGCGGTGGCCTGAGTCTTGCCCAAAATGATATCCAGGTCGCTTTCCACTCGGATTTTGCACATGGATATGTTGTTCCAAAACAACGCATATTCATGTGCACGTGTCCGCGCGCACCCCCCACGCTCGATAGAGCGAGGGACTACTGTATTACTTTACTAACTAGCGGCTACCGACAAGCTGCTCAACACTGCCATCTGCTGGATGTCCAGTGAAGGCTATTTGTATTCAAATCCGGTGACATTTATTTGCGAGTCGTGGTTTGCGTGCGGTATGAACCTCACAATTACGTAATCGACACAAAAGCAAAAAATTGATCCACAAATACATTTGTTTTCAAATCTCAAAAATATATTTACAAATCTCGAAAATATATTTACAAATGCCTGTGTATTTATATACATTCTATCATTTATTTGTATGTCGCGTATTTGTATTTGAATATTTATAAATATATTTATATACATCTTTTTTTATTTATACAAATCTTTATGAGACAAAATTATCTCCATAATGGTTGCTCTTATAGACCTTTACTTACAGACGTGACGTCACCGGCATGTGCGCGCACTGTTGACTCAGAATCAACCATGGCGGACCATAGCGGAGTATCTGAACGATAGGGAGAACTACATTCAAAAACTCACGTTGAGCAACGGGGTTCGACTACCAGATCCTTATGCGATCACTGAGTGGTAGTACGACCGCAGAAAGTGGCCAGATTTACAGTGGACAGATATTCACTGTTATTTAGTGGAGAAGCCCAGCGTGTATACAAGAGAGAAAGTGCGCGCATACAAATCCATGGATGCCTACCAGTTTGCCGTGTGTGGCCATGTACAGGAGGTAAAATACCACGATATCGATGGGGAGTTTTGCGTGTTGGCATCTGATCTGACAAGGCCACAAGACGACCATGTACAATGCTTGGGCTATCATCAACAAGCGCGATAATTACGTTCTGACCGCCAACTGCACTTGGGTAAGTAACATACTACTGTCAAAGTTCAGTGACTTACCAGTTGAGCTAACCAGCCGGTGTGTGTGTGTGTATAAAATTATATATATATATATATATGTAAACTAAAAATAAAACAAAAAACAATAAATAAAAATACATAAATAAGAAATTAAAAGGGAGTCTAAAAACTTTTTGAGGCGCCTGTAGAACCGACCGTAAAAATGTTTTTGTTAGGTTGTTAACCTGACAAGGATTTAATACTATTATAGTCCATTACAGAGGACATGTTACAACAAATAGAAATTTCCAAATAGAAAATTAAAATAATAATAATAATTTAGATACACCTTTTTTCTTCGGGTCCCAGGAGGATATGAAATGATGTGCCTCTGTCTGACTTTTTGCATTTTGTGAGTCAGTGTTGGTCAGATTACTTTGCAAAACTAATATGATTGAATATTAATTACTCCCTGGGCACCAGAAAGACAAGCTGCCCACTGCAGCCCACTTGGGTCAAATGCAGAAGTGAATTTCTCCTGTGTGTGAGATCAATAAAATCTTAATCTTATCTTAATTACTCAATTTAATTGTAACTAGTTGCATTACTGCATTTTACATCAGATACCATTTCTGTGCCTTTGCCAACCCACTTATTCAGATCCACAATGTAGAAACCAATGTAGCCAGCAGCAAAACAGACACAAAAAAATAAAATAAAATAAAACTATAAAAATATCCAGATTGCAGTCATTTCAGTTTTAATAAAATCATATACAAATAGAGCAGCCAGGTTCAGGCCCTGCAGTCTAGAAGCGTGGGAAAGGCCCTCCTCTCAGTGCCTGTGTCTGGGCTCCCTGCTGTAGCTGCAGCCGGAGCTGCTGGGAGTAGGGGTCTTCAAGGGACTTGACACAGAGGCTGGTCCTGGGGCCAGTCTTCCACTCTGTGCCTCCCTGGTCCACCACAGACGCCTCCACGGTGACTGTGTGTGTGCCCAGTACAGAAAAGTTCAATAGGAACTGAGTGCTGAAATAATCATTGTGAGGCTCGACACGCTGCTCCATCTCATTGGTCTTAGCATCCACAGCCACCTGCACAAAGGGGAGGATTCCATCAGAGTTATGCTAGTACCAGAAACTACTGGTATATGTACAAACTGTTTTCATTCAAGTTGAATTGTTGTTTCTTAGACTGTGATGGGTGATTACAACTTCAAACCAAATAATACAGATGCAGGCAGCTCAAATTAATGATGTTGAAATGTTGCTTCTTGTAACAATATAACATGTTCTAGGGTCTAGTCACTGATTGAAATGATCAGATTCAACATTTGTGAATTTATATTTTAAATATTTCTTAAGAAAATACAATGCCCAATTTGCCTGGAAGAATCCATGACTCATCGCTGTACCAGCGGCGAGTCTGGTAATGCTTGGTCCAGAATGCGCTGCCGTTGCGCGTAGACAGACAGCTAAGTGAACCAATCAGAGAACAGTTAACGGACAGCGACGTGAACCAATCAAACAAAAGAAAAGAAAAGAAAGGCCTCTAGAGCTGTCAGCTGCTGTGGTTTTAAGGAATCAATGTGTTTTAGGTCATTTAAGACCAATTTTATAGCTGAATGGAAGGGACGTTCAGTTCTCCGATGCACCATCTTGATTCAAAACTGAGGAGGAACTTCCGCTGCCTAAGAGTGACGTTGCGGGCAAAGGTGGGTGCACTGACGTCACCATCTTTGAACGAATCAGAATCGCGGAGTCCGTTGTTAACCGGGGGAGCGAGGATGGAGCGAGGGTGTCCAAATGGCATCTCGCTGTATAGCAAATACAGAGAGATATCATTTGGCTGGCCAGGTAAATGCCCAATAGGGAAATCTGGCTGTTGTCCCCATCATTATCACAATCTAGAATTTGAAAATCACCAATTAACCTATGTAAATGATCATTAAGTGGCAAATATGCCTGCAAGTATGGTACATGGGTTACATTAACATGTAGAGATGTAGAGATATTGTTTGATATAATTATTATGTGCAATACACAGTATAGACATATAGACGTAGTGATTTTAAGTTGCTTCAAAATGGGGAAAATTATCAAAATCAGTCTTCTACATCAGCCCAAAATCATGGGCATGGCTGCTCTGGAATCTAAAATATCAGTACTGGTGTTCATGAAATTCTAAGCCCTCTGATTTCCTTCTATTGCTTCACAACACAAACACTGTGGGCAAAGGTTTAAAACAATATTCACAGTCGGGGCTGAGGTTAGGTTTAGGAACAGATAATTGAAGCTAAATGTCAGGGCATTGGAAAAGGTTTGGTAACCTGCAAAAGGTAAAAAGAAAAAAAAAAACTTTTTCCCCCACTGCAATAAAGTGGAGCTCAGAAGAACACCTGCATCAGTCATGCTGTATGAGCTTGTGTTCCATGTGTGACGTCATAATAGAGTGTTTAAGATGAGCAAGCAGCTGTTACACTGCTCCGTAGGCACTGGTAATATCGTGGATCAGTGCAGCATCAGGCCCTTGCAAGGTGGGTGAAGGCGAAAAAATGCAACTGCAGCTGCCTTCATGGACTACAAAGCTCAAAAGCATGATGGTAAATGCAGTGATGTCAAACATGTGCACTCACAGCTGACTGACAGCTGATTGGACCAGATGTTTTGATGAAACGTGACGCCCTACCGCTCATCAAAAATATCAAAATAAACTGATGCCCTTTCAAAATACATCCTCTAACACATTACAGTCGCGTAAACACCATATGTCGCATCCAGGAGCTTGGAGAATAACTCGTGATGAACTACAGAAAGTTTATAGCCGTGGAAGACAAATATAAAACACTTTATGGCATTAGACAGCAACTTTACAAGAACTTCTGAAGGAAAAGGCACATGGTGCAGACAACCAAAGTGACATGGTGAGTAGCTTAATTATCTGGATAATACTCTAAATAATACTGAACTCTCAATAATACTGCACTAAACTACTTTTCATTATGCACAATATGTTTACTGCTGCTGCTCTGTATGAATGTATCATGTTTGTCACTACCTCACTGTAAATGCAACTGTTACCTGTGCAAAACCCACGTGCAATACTTATACTATACTATATCATGAGCAATCTGTGAAATACTCTACTTACACCTTATTTAATCCTACCTGTACCTTTATATTCCATTCTATTTTCTTACATATTTTTTTAATTACAGTGGTACCTCACCTTACGAAAGACCCAACAAACGAAAATTTCAAGTTACGAAACGCCTTCACGGTAAATTTTGGTCTCTAGATACGAAAGAAAATTCAAGTTACGAAACGCGAAATCTCAAAAATTCAAATAATGCGCGCTCAGTCACACACATTATATGCTTTTCTCAGACTGGATTTAAACTTTTCTCACATTTCTCTCTCGTTTAAACACTCAAACTTTCATAGATTTTCAACAAAATGTATTAATAATGAAGTGTGGGGGGAAGGAGGAGGGGGGAGAAGACTGCGCTCTGACACGTGTGATAGCGGCATGTGTGACAGCTGACCCGGCTGCCAGCAGGTCTAGACCTGGAATAAACCAGGACTAAACCAGGACTAAACCTGGACTAGACCAGGTGGATTAAAGCGCCGCGCGTGGGTCTATTTCCTGGTATCGTTTCGAGTCACAGCTGAGGCGAGCCGCTGCTCGCATGCAAGAGGTCTAGACCTGCTCTCCAGGGCCCCTCCAGGCACGGAGCCCCAGACATCCAGCGACCCAGGGGGACACTAAGCAGGCATGGGTCCGGGGATTGTCCCGGTCACCGGCCTGGAGGTCTTGAAGAGGCCGACCTCACGGTTCTATCCAGGCCGCTCTGTGAGCACCTTACGCGGGCAGGTCTAGAGCGGGTCTAGAGCAGCTCTTGCATGCGCCTCAGCTGTGACTCGAAACGAAACCAGGTTTAGTCCAGGCTTAGTCCTGGTTTAGTCCAGGTCTAGACCTGCTGACAGCCCCCGCGCCGGGTCAGCTGTCACACATGCCGCTATCACACGTGTCTTCTCCCCCCTCCTCCTTCCCCCCACACTTCATTATTAATACATTTTGTTGAAAATCTATGAAAGTTTGAGTGTTTAAACGAGAGACAAATGTGAGAAAAGTTTAAATCCAGTCTGAGAAACCAATCAGAACACAATGTTACACTATAAAAAAAGTTACACTATAAAAAAAACAACCTTGGATCAGGGCCTTGGAACGAATCAGGCTTTTTCCATTGAAATAGCTACTCAACTTACAAATTTTTCACGTTACGAAACCACTTCTGGAACGAATTAATTTCGTAAGGTGAGGTACCACTGTATATTGTTTACCTCTCCTGCACTTTTTGCAACACTTTACCATGTACCATTATTGCTGCTATTAGTACTTCTTGACTATCTTAGCGAGTCAACGGTTCCTCTGATCCAAAGCATTTCATTGCATTGTTGACCTTGTGTTGATCCTGCATATGACAAATAAACAATCTTGAATCTTGATTAATGTGAGCACTGCAGATACAGCTTGTTATTGCTGCAAATCATCGTCTCTCTTGTTGTCAACGTTTGTTTTGTGATTTAAAACTCATCCAATCAGCAATGAATACAAAAGCAATGTAAAAAGTTTAGTGTTTAAATGTGAGAATTCACAGTAGCTCTGCTGCCTCTGGTGTAAATTCAAGCTTTTAAAAGTACATGCATATGCAGCTCTGACTATGTTGTGTGTCGCTGACGCTCGTGGTGTAAATTCTGGGCAAGCGTGTAATCTTTATAGTGAGCTTTGTGTTCATTGCTCTGGTGTGTGATAAAACAGGAGAATGTATTCACAAAGTATTATGTACAGCCCCCTCCAAAAGTATTGGAACAGCAAGGCAAATTCTTCTCTTCTCCATTTCTGTTGTTCACTGAAGACATTTTGGTTCAAGATCAAAAGATGAGTATGACACAACAGGTCAGAATGCCAGCTTTTATTCCCTGGTATTTAAATCTAGACGTGTTAAACAACTCATGACATACCAACCTTTGTTTAAACTCACCCATTTTTCAAGTGAGCAAAACTATAGGAACATGTGATTGACAGGTGTTTCTCCTTGACCAGGTGTTGCCTTTAAGGTTGGTTGTTCAAGCATTAAATAGCTCTGCATGACTAGTCTACTTCTTGGCTGCAAGACGGCATTTCTTGTTAAAGAGCATAAACCAAAATGAAGACCAGAGAGCTGTCTATGGGAGAAAAGAAGGAAAATCAACCAGAGCCATTCGACAAACACTGGACATACCTAGCACAACAATTGGGAATGCCCTACAAAAGAAAGAAACAACTGTTGTTCTGAGTCGAACAGGTCGGCCAAGGAAAACGACAGTAGTTGATGACAGAAACAATATGCGAGCTGTGAAGAAAAACTCCAAAACAACAGTAAGTCAAATCACCAACGTCCTCCACAGTGCAGGGGTGGAGGTACCACAATCCACTGTTTCGAAGAACACTCTGAGAGCAGAAGTATAGAGGCCATACCATGAGATGCAAACCACTCATCAGCAGTAAGAATTGGAAGGCCAGATTGGAATTTGCAAACAAGTACAGAGATGAGCCACACAAGTTCTGGAACACAATCCTATGGACCGATGAGACCAAAATTAATCTCTCCCAAAGTGATGGAAAGGCCAAACTGTGTCCATTGTCCATGATCTATCGCAAAATGTGTAAGCTGGCAGCAAGCAAAGAGTCCCCAAAGCTGTCTGCAGCAATTTCGAGCCATTGTGAAGCCGTTGGGGATCTCGTGAAAAGATTACATCAGAAAGTGGGTCAGGTTGAGGACCTTTTGGAAGGATTTCAACCGAAGGAAACATCTCAACGTTTGGATATCATCATGGGCATGCTTACAGAACTGTGTAAAGCCAACGCAGCGCAGTCTGTGCGCCAAGAGGAACTAATGAGATCTCTCATGAATCTTCATGGGGATATGAAGATGGGGGTCTGGCAAAACCCAAGCTCAATCTAAATTGTTTACCTGGGTCTCTAAAAATGTATTTCATCAATGCTAAATTAATTAATCCCTCTGGATAATTATGTCTCCCTGTGAAAATCTGTGTGGCTCCAATGGTTATCTGTGTTTTGACTTCGCCTCCCTGCATGAACACTTCCAAGGCCACAGATGTGGTTTGTTATCTGGACTCTACATAAACATGGCACCCACTCACTGACACAACTGACACTAGAAATGAATGAGTAGAAAATGTCTTTAGTTAAGGTCTGATCTCTGCTCTTGGTTCAATCAATTTAATTGATTTCCAATCTGATCCCCCACACCCTTCCTTCTGTTACCAACGAAAAAGATCACCGTATGTTATATTTCCAATTGTTTTTCTGTCATTACATGTTGTTAAATTGTCACTGATTGTATGTATTCCATCTATTTTACTCTGCATCTCCCAGTCGGCGGCGCGCGCATGCGCAGCGGCCCCTCCCCTACCCACTCCATCACTGTCCTGCCTGGTTAGTGGGGAAACGAAATTTCGAATTCACTCTGTGTACATGTACATGATTGTTTTCGACAATAAAGCAACTATGACTATGTGGAGGAAGAAAGGAACTGCTCATGATCCGAAGCATACAAGCTCATCTATGAAGCATGGTGGATATAATGTCATGGCTTGGGTGTGCATGGCCGCATCTGGAACAGGCTCATTTATTTTTATTGATGATGTATCTGATGATGGTAGCAGCAGAATGAATTAAGAAGTGTAGAGAAATATATTGTCTGCCAATGTACAGAGAAAAGCATCCAAACTAATTGGGAAGAATTGTATCATGCAGCAGGACAGTGACCCTAAGCACACTGCCAACAAAACAAAGGACTTCATGGAAGGTTTTAGACTCAAGTCAGTCACCTGACCTTATCCCGATAGAACATGCATTTCACATCCTGAAGAGGAGACTAAAGGGAGAAACCCTCGAAACAAACAAAAACTGAAGGAAGCCGTGGTAAAGCCCTGGAATAGCATCACAAATGAAGAGTGGAACATTTTGGTGATGGCGATGGGTCGCAGGCTTGAGGCAGTTATTGCAAGCAAGGGTTTTGCCACCAAATATTAAAATTTATTTACTTTAAGATTTTTTTTTTCCTTTACTTTTAGTCACCTAAAAATGCTGTGGTGCAATATATATCCCGTTATTTAAGACATCTAAATGTAATTACCAGGAAATTAATATTAATATTAATATTAATAATACATCAGTTTTATATAGCGCATTGATGGACACTCAAAGACACTTTACAGTGCATTATTCATTCATTCCACACTTGGTGGTTGTAAGCTAATATTGTAGCCACAGTTGCCCTGGGGCAGACTGACAGAAATTAAAGCTGACATTCTGAAGTCTTGTCTCATACTCTTCTTCTGATCTTCAGCCCAAATGTCTTCAGTGAACAACAAAAATAAGGGAATTTGCCTTGCTGTTCCAATACTTTTGGAGGGTACTGTAGTTTTAGGCAGTGCAACACTTCAAATGAACGTGAGACCTGTCCTCTCTGTGATCTGAGGCACTGGCTGTTCTCAGGCTTGTGGAGTGTCCAAACTGATTTGAGCCTTTTCCTCCTCCCCTCGGCTGTAGCTGCCTGCAGGCTACTATTTTCCACTGGGAAGCTACGCCGCAGGCAATCCTGGTTTGAAGTGCATGCTTTGGCAAAGGCTGTGTTGGAGGTATGCATCTCCAAACCACAAATGAAAAAGCAGGTTCCCACCCTTGGCCTCACCTTGTGGTCAGTCCCGCTTTTGCTCTGCAATGTGGTGATCACATTCAGACACACGGACTGGATCTTCCTGAAGAGTCCCGGGCTGGAACTGTGCTGCACCACCCCCTCCACCTTCAGAGTCAGCTGCTGACTGCTCTGCACCGGGATGGGCTCAGCTGGGGAGCGCGGGGAGGGTGACAAGGCCAGCTGGCCAGCGCCACACAAACAGAAGGACATGTGTTAGAAATGCATGTGGAGGTTGGACATGCACGGACAATAGATGATATCTCAACAGATTCAGTATACAACACTGTAACTATGAAAATGCTACAAATGAGCAGATTAAAATAAAAACAGAAAAGGCATGTTGTTCAATCTGTAAAACAAATATATACAGTGATTTTACAATCCATTCACTTTTTGTGCAGTACTGTCTTAACCTCAATTATTAATAGTTCAAGTACATTTCTAATGTCTAATGAGGAGCAGTTGACCCATCTCCAGATCTTAAGTTATTCTTGGTCAGGACTACTTTAGTTGAAGGATTTGACCTATCGTGCATGTTTTGGGTTGATGGGGGGAATCGGAGTGCCTGAAGGAAACCCACATAGATACAGGGAGAACATGCAAACTCCATACAGAAGTTACAGCTACCATGGGCAGAGCAGATTACCTGTTGACTGAGTGAAATACCTTGATGCTGGTGGACTGCAGCTTCTGGAAGAAGTACCTCTCTATGGATAGTGGGACTTTGAGCAGGGCTATGACAGTGTCACAGAGGCAGCCAGTGTGCTGGAACACAGAGGAACAGTGAGTAAACAGAACTATTATCACTATAACTGCAGTATGTGAGCCGATCCAGGCCGTACCAAGTAAGACACAGGAGGGTGCTTCTTACTAAGCCCTTCCACCTCCTCCAGCACTTTGGTGAACACAGACAGCATCCTGCGCTCAAACTCACTCTCTGTCAGCAGCCCACCCGGACCACCACACTCCTGGAAGCTACTGTGGAGAAAACAGTCAGCAAAACAGTCTGATGGGCACTTTAAAAGCCATAATATACTTGTTAAACCACTCATTTCTCTAAAACATAACTGTTATATAGCAACCATACTGTAAACAAGAGCCGAATCATAACTCATTTACCTAACAGTTATTATTTGACAAATAAAAATATATGACAACACCTTTATTTTCATCAATTTAAAACTCAGAGAAAAATCTTAATTGTGCAGGATTTGTCTCTACTACTGTTCTTGGACTGCTCCCTCTCCTCCAGTGCACCGGTTTAAAAAAAAAAAATGACGTGCAAAGTTTTCATTCATTCTGTTAAATTTAAAAATGACTTTACATTTTGGATGGAATTTTGTATATTGATGACATCATAGCTGTATTTAGAGTCCTACTGTCGATTTCAACTTTACTCTTTTTCACTGCCACTTGACTGATGTAAAACTATGATACATTCCACAGGTACTATCCCACCAAACCAACTCATACTTTGCAATGTATTGAAATGACTCTTTACCTTGCAGCCTGGGGGTCAAGTATCAGAGCTTCAATCACATGAGAGACCAACAAGCAGCTCTGTTGTTGTCTGGACTCAAAGTTAAGAACATTTATCCTGAACATAGGAACAGCTGCTACAAAGTAGGGATGGGCCAATAAACAATAATAAGTGATCAAATGGATAGATGGTAATCATTCGTGGGACATTTTATATAATCAAAGAAAATAAATAAAGATAATCGCCATAAATCACCAGACTGTGTAGAAAAAAGATCTTCTCCATGATGTTTTCTTCTAGAGCACTATTGTTTTCACTTTAACTAACAAACACTAACAAAACAGTTGTTTAAATATTGAATATTCATAATATTCAAATTATAATTAATCATGTCCGTAAAAGTTTTAGACTGTCAGCAACTTTCATAATTATCGTGATATAATCGTTACATGCAATTATCTTGACCATGATAATCGTGACACCAAATTTCTATATCGTTCCATGCCCACCACAAAGATACCATTTTCTTATTGCAATACTTGGCATGACCAATAGATTGCATTATGAATACATCAATGGGACATTTCAATTATTTGAACAATTCCATATTACCCAATATGAGAACACATTTTAAAGTGAGATATATTGCTGGAGTAAATATAGACAAACAAAAATATTGAAACTAATTTATGTCACTGGTGCAATAAACTAGGATGTACTAATGTACTTCTCCTTTCGGCTTGTCCCTTTTTCAGGGGTTGCCACAGCGAATCAACTTTTTCCATCTCGCCCTGTTTTCTGTATCTTCTACTCTGGCTCCAACTACCTCCATGTCCTCCCTCACTGCATCCATAAATCTCCTCTTTGGTCTTCCTCTTTGTCTCCTACCTGGTAGCTCCATCTCTAACATTCTTCTACCAATATATCCACTGTCCCTCCTCTGAACATGTCCAAACCATCTCAATCTGGCTTCTCTAGCTTTTTCTCCAAACCTTCCTGTCTGTGTTGTCCCTCTGATGACCTCATTCCTGATCCTGTCCATCCTTGTCACTCCTAAAGAGAATCTGAGCATCTTTAACTAATGTACAATATTGTTAAAAAAAAACTAATAAGCAATAAGCAATAAGCAGCGGAATTAAACACTCTATGGCCCTCTAAACTTCAAATCATAGCACAGGAAAAATAACAAAAAGTTCCCCACTAGTACAAAAAAGTACCCCCAAAAAAGTAGCCCTCCAAAATGTATTGTTCCCTTTATCAAATACTGATCTGGTAATTACCATCATCTATATCTGCAGCACATGAGGACAAGGATACAGCTCCACATTCCGCAGAGTGGCAAAGTCAGCATCAAATGAAGCCTGTTGGAGGTCAGAATATCGAGCAGCCAGACTCCGGAACTCATCCATGCACACCTTCATCTGCAGAGACACAGACACATACAGGGGCATTGCAATACACTCAAAGAATGTTAGAACAGCTAGTTTGCAGACTGTATGTTGCCACCTCCAAGAAGTAGTTCCCTTTCATCCCTAGTGACCACCAAGGCTCATTCTGCTTTCTGATTTAATTATCGTCTTGAGAACCAAGACACCACACTAGAACATAACATTAATGGTTATCTCAATTCTGAGGACACAGGTAGGTCAAGTTTATAACATTTAAAGGTCCCATGACATGGTACTTCTTGATGCTTTTATATGGCTCCTTAATGGTTCCCTAATACTGCAAATGAATCCTTCTTCAAAATCAACACTCAGTGCATGAGAGAGAAGATGAGAAAGAGTCATAAATGTCACTCTGGAACACTCCATTATGGGCGTTGTTGCTTAAATGCAAATGAGGAGGACAGAGATGGCCTATAGTAGAGGGTGGGGGCGTGGCCAAACTCTCCACTCTCAGCCTGTGCCTGTGCGCTCTGACCCACTTCCGTGTTTTTGTGCGGAGGGAGAGATGAGAAGCGTTCCATTGAAAAATAAAGACATTTCCACAGAAAATAAAATTAAACCACTGCTGTTTCAGATATCCACAGGCTCAGATAAAGGACTTCCGAGCCTAGAAACACTCGCAAGTTCCTCCAGGCAAATAAAAAACGCATTTCGCATTGCGTAGCTCCTCCGCAGTCCAAACTCTCTGGGCGTGATTTACAGAGACGCTGAGTACAGACAGACGGGGGTGGAACTGCATTTGCATTTCTTTTTTCGAGCTGACGTCAATAAGTTTCCTTGTTCAAAATCGCCCGTTTGAGCTCTGATTTTTTCTAACGCAGAAAAGGATCGCAAATGCTCAATTTAGACATTTCGCAACTTTTAACCATGGGGGGGGGAGCTCACATTAACGTTCAAAAACCTCAGAAAGTGAAAATTTCATGCCATGGGACCTTTAAAGTCAAATCAAAATCTTACATACAGTTCCTTTAAATTACGACACAGCCCTTTTGACTAATTTAATTAATTAAATGAGTTCTATCCATCAGTAATAATTCAAATGATGCCACCCGTCTGTATAGCCTTCTGCATTATGCATCATACAAATGATCCATGCATTAATACAGCCTTTAGATGGAGGGTTGCCAGTGCATCTGACCTGCATAGAGATGCGTCCGCAGCGCTGCAGCTCGTTCCCAGAGGTCAGGGCAACTGTGGTGGCGATGGCAGGAGGAGGGCTGGTCTTCAAACTATTACAGGTGCAGAGGAGCTGAGACAGGGCCTGCACTGTGTCCATGCGCAGCTTCATCAGGTCACACTGAAAGCTCAGGGGGGATAGGGGCGTGCTAGCGGCCTGCATCCACAGATACACACACAGAGAGACACACACAAACACACACAATCAATATTACACAGGGGAATGCACTGCTTATTCTCATAAACATAAAAGTTTAGTTTGAATTGATGAAATTACCTGAATATATATACACACACACACACACACACACAGGCACGCACGCACATGCACACCGGAAAAATCTGAAAATATCGAATTTGAATGTTTTATTTGAACTTTTGGTGCGTGAAGAGTCCCTCAGTCGTCCAGGTAGAATCCATGATAAAAGAAGAAATTCAATTTGTCAACTGGACAAAGTTTGTTTGGTCGAAAACGTTTCGCCACTCATCCGAGAGGCTTCGTCAGCTCTAATTAGAATGCTGACATGATAATAGAGAATCCGAACCCAGGAGGAAAGGGGTAGCGATTCCTTACCTGGCCGGCGTGTCGGAAAAACTACAGAGGATTTTCAGACAATATGAAATCCCAGTTTATTTCAAACCCACAAACACTTTAAGACAAAAACTAGTCCACCCAAAGGACAAAACACCGAGCTACAAACAAAGCAATGTGTTCTACTCCATTCAGTGTAGTGAAGACTGCAGTGAGCGCTATATTGGAGAAACCAAGCAGCCACTTCACAAGAGGATGTACCAACACAGACGGGCGTGCCAGAGTGGACCGTCATCTGCCGTACATCTTCACCTAGAAGCCACGGGCCATTCATTTGAGGACAGTGAGGTTCAGATCTTAGCCAGGGAAAAGAATTGGTTTGAGAGGGGAGTTAAAGAGGCGATTTTTGTCAAAAAAGAGAATCCTTCTCTGAACAGAAATGGTGGAGTCAGACATAATTTGTCTCCCATCTATAATTCCATTCTTAAGCCTAGATCAAGCAAACAGGGGAACAATAGGGCTAGCCAGGTCAGGGCCAGAGGTGTGAAAAACAGTCGTTGTATGGATTAATAGGTATGCTAATCTAAACGCCAGAGAAACAAAAGACTGAAACCAATGAGATAGTTTCAGAAAGTAGTTAGCTAGTTAGCTCCTCCCTGCAGCAAGATATAAGCAAGTGTCTTACCAGCACTCTAATTAGAGCTGACGAAGCCTCTCGGATGAGCGGCGAAACGTTTTCGACCAAACAAACTTTGTCCAGTTGACAAATTGAATTTCTTCTTTTATCATTATTTGGACTTTTGTTGTTGGACAGCGAGTTTGTTTATGCTCTTGTTTGGGGCTCTGGGACTGAAAAGTGGACAATAAACAATAATATCGTGATAAAAGGGTAGGTAATAATTGTTCATGGGACGTTTTATACAATTGTGAGCATAACCAACAAAAATAATCACCACTGTATCACCAAAATGTGTAAATCAATTAAAAAAAGATCATGGTTGTTTGCACTTATAACATATAAGTGCAATTATATAAAAATTGTATAATCGTCAATCATAATTATTTTGGCCATGATAATGACACCAAATTTCAACATCGTCCCATGCCCAAGTGTAACTTGGATCTAGTCTCCACTCATCCATCCAGTTATGTTTGTGACAAAAATATCAGTACTTTTAGTCGACAGAAATATCTGCTTCCAGTCATAGTTTTAGTTATTATTAGTATTTTTTTGTCAATGTCATATTTTTGCTGATTAAAACTAAATACACTATAACAAAATGTTTCGTTTTTGCATGTCCTCCTGGTTCCAAGATCATTTAGATCAAAGTTAAAAATATGACATTATTTCACATTATGTCCTGTTTTAAGTCTACAGCAGTGTTTCCCAACCAGGGGTACAAGTACCCCTAGGGGTACGCGAGCACACTGCAGGGGGTACTCGGCAGTGTCGCTGCCAGGCGAAGAGGGAGCTTTTTTTGAGTAAATTTGAGTTAAAGAAAAGAGAGAAAACGCCTGAAAATTTAATTTTCAAATTAAGGAGATGAAATAAAATGATTTTCATTTAATAATCTGTTGTGTCATGTTCTACTTTTGGAGAATTATCAACAAGTATGAGTGAGGGGGTACTCGAGGTATGACAAAAACAAGATTAGAGCTGCAAGATTATTCGCCATTGAATCGAGGTCGCAATTTAATTGGCACACCTCAAAGGCTACAATTTGTCGTTTCCGACACAAACAACAAAATCTCCCATTTTATTCTGAATAAAAAAACACTAACTTAGTCTAGATACAAATAGGTTCTGAAATGTGATTCTTGTATAAAGGGATTATCAGAGTATGTCACCTGCAGAAAGATTCCTGTCTTGTATCATGTCACCGTCTTTTAGATTTCAGGCTCCCCTGGGCGGCGGGACAAGGTGTGTCCATCAGGTACAAGTGGATGTCCGGCCACTTCTCCATGGTTTGAGCCATTTCTCCTCATCATATACCCACTCATATGGGTCATTAAAATGTATTCCATTCACTAATGTTTAGCGGCAGAATTTATTTTATCACACGGTGATAAACTGATTTAATGCACTGACAACATCACTAGCTAGTGCTGCAACTTTATGTTAACCACACAGCAGTGACACTCTCTACACTCAGCATCTGTTATGCTGTTAAACAAATAATCTATTATTTTGTCATATTTCAATCTGGATGCTTTAAAATATGAACTTTGAACAGAATCCTATTATTAAAACATAAATCACAAATCTAATCACAGCCACAACGCTTGTCAAAAAATTTGCATTGGATAAGAGTATGCAGGTTTCTCCGAGTGCATGTCATTTTGAGAATACGGTCATAACTGGGACAAACCCCTTAATTTCATACATAAGGGCAAGAAAACGCACTCATTCAAACCTATTTAAAAATCCAGTATTGCGCAAAATTGACTCCTGTGAAAAGTTAGAACATTGTTACCACCTCAAACTTACACCGAGTTGTGTTTTGTTTCATTCACACATGGCTATTTAATATTGGATTCCTAGACTGTTATTAACTCAAAATGTTCTGTTCAGTCTTGTAATATCATCAAGTGGTACCTCTAAACAGACCCCCCAGGATTTCGCGGGCATTTTTTGTGATTGTTGCGGGCTAAAATGCCTGAATTTGCGGGAGCTTTTCCAAAAAGTTGCGATGAAAGTTGCGGTGCCGTTAAGGTTTTTGTTGCGATTTTGTTGCGGGAGGAAGTGAAAGTTGCGATAAATAGTTGCGATTTTTGCTTTTTGTAATTAAAATTGAGTAATATTTTGAATACTGAGCTATTACTGACAAAGAATAATAAAAAGACACAGAGATCACAGATATTGTCCTAAAACAACCTTACTAACATCGAAAATAAATTACTACTAGGAGGGGAACTGTTTCGCCCGGTCTTTTGCTGTTATTTTTGTGGGCAAATGGTGCCGCAGACATGTTTCTTTGCCATTAGAAGTCGTGTCCCAATTCCCAGAGCGCGCGGCTCGGAGCGTGGCCCGAAGGGCATGTGCGTCACACATTTCGACAGTACACCGGCGCGACGACTGCTGACCCACTTCTTTTTTGTCCCATGCGCAGTTAACACGCGGTCTGAAGACCGCAGTCGTTAAGCGGTCCGCGGACTGCAGTCGGGGCTGAGCAAGTGTGCACCTCCTTGACTGCAGTCTGAGCCCCTTCGGTCCGCGCTCCGAGCTGTGCGCTCTGGGAACTGGGACAGGGCCGCAGTTTTGTTTTGTCACACGGAAGTAAAGCAGAATGTTGTGGCTTCCAAACTCAAACCTTTTAGCCGGCGAGAATATGAGGTTGGGTCCTATGGCTCGCAGATTTGTGACGCGCAAAGAGGAGGCTATGGTGACAGATACGCTGAGATCCAGATATGTTTTGTGCATTTATTACAAAAAGAGCGCACACAGCTATGACAGCGCATCAGGATGAAATGGAACTCATGAAAACCAGCAGGATGAACAGATTAACGTGAAAGATGAATGACTACACCCCAACCCGGACTCTCTCCTCTGTGTGACAGGTGAGCGCGCGCTTTTACACGCACACACTTCCGTACGTGCACACACCCACACTCACGTGACCCACCGCCTCGGCCGCACACACACACACACAAACGCACCGTGCACCTCATCTCAGTTATGTCTCCTACACAGAAGGAAGTTGGTCGGCGTTCAATACGTCGCCGATGATTGGTCAAAATTAGTAAAAATTGCGGGAAAGTTGCGGTGATTGGTCAAAATTGCAACACCGCCCTGAATTCGCGGGGATTGGCTGAAGTTGCGTTGAAGTTGCAAATCGCAACATCGCGAATTCCTGGAGGGTCTGTCTAAAGGCAATCAATAGAACTGATCAACTTTACAATACACTAGAATAAGGCTAAAACAAGCTAAATGTAGCTTCCAGGTTTAGCAATTCTAGGGCTGAAATTAGGGCTGGGCGATATGGAGCAAAAAATATATCTTGATATATTTTCTTATATCTCGATATACGATATATATCTTGATATCTGTACAGGAAAAATAACCCTTCAAAAACTACTGCAAAAAAAAAAAAGCTTAATTCCACAAGAACCTTTTACTGTACATATCAATTCTGTAGATCCGAACATCAAATTCACCCGTGAAGATGCCAAGGACAACACATTGGCGTTCTTAGATTGTGCAGTAACGATAGGAGGAGACCGGCGACTCCAAGCAGAAGTCTCCAAAAAGCCCACACACACAGACCAATACCTGCTTTTTGATTCACACCACCCACTGCAGCACAAACTGGGAGTGATTCGGACATTACAACACAGGGCCCAAGTGTTTCCTACAAGCACAGAGGGTAAGGAGAAAGAAGAACAACATGTGCAGGAAGCCCTCTGTTTGTGTATATCCTAAATGGGCTTTCAACAAAACCAAGAGAGACAAGGGCAAGAAACAAGACAACAGAGAATCCGAACCCAGGAGGAAAGGGGTAGCGATTCCTTACCTGGCTGGTGTTTCTGAAAAACTACAGAGGATTTTCAGACAACATGAAATCCCAGTTTATTTCAAACCCACAAACACTTTAAGACAAAAACTGGTCCACCCAAAGGACAAAACACCGAGCCACAAACAAAGCAATGTGGTCTGCTCCATTCAGTGTAGTGAAGACTGCAGTGAGCGCTACATTGGGGAAACCAAACAGCCACTTCACAAGAGGATGTACCAACACAGACGGGCGTGCCAGAGTGGACCGTCATCTGCCGTACATCTTCACCTAGAAGCCACGGGCCACTCCTTTGAGGACAGTGAGGTTCAGATCTTGGCCAGGGAAAAGAACTGGTTTGAGAGGGGAGTTAAAGAGGCGATTTTTGTCAAAAAAGAGAATCCTTCTTTAAACAGGAATGGGGGAGTCAGACATAATTTGTCTCCCATATATAATTCCATTCTCAAACCAAAATCAAAACAAACAAAGGAAACAATAGGGCTAGCCAGGTCAGGTCCAGAGGTGTGAAAATGCCCATTATGGCCCTGAATTGGTATGCTAAACTAGACGCCAGACAGAAACTGAAAAACAAAAAGGTGATAGTTTCAGAATAATTTCAGTGTAGTTAGCTCCTCCCTGCAGCTAGATATAAGCAGTGTCCACCAGCACTCTAACCAGAACTGACGAAGCAGCTCGGATGAGCTGCGAAACGTTTTCGACCAAATAAACTTTGTCCAGTTGACAAATTGAATTTCTCCTTTTACCATGGATTCTACCTGGACGACTGAGGGATTCTTCACACAAAACAAGGTATGTTTTTCATTCACACAGTATGATATTGGTATGATTATGGTGAGATATAACGTAGATTAAAAAAAAGCATAATATTGGCCTTTTAAAGTCTCTTGTTGTCCTGTGCTTCTCACCGTGAGTGAGGCAATGCCCTTCTGGTAGGACCGCAGAGCTTCGGCAATGGCACTTAGAGCTCCGCTGTAGTCTCCGTCCTGGATGTGGCTAAGGCACTGCTCAGCCTGGGAGAACTCCTTCAGACTGTTGAGCCAGAAGTAGAAATGCTCAGAGGCCACACGTGTGCGCAGGCTCTGATACAGCTCACTGGACAACTCATGGCAGCCCTGAAGAGGAAGGACAGGTCAACAGGGAACTGAACAGGGGAGTGAACAGGGGAGGAGGGACAGGTGAACAGCGACTGAACAGGGGAGTTAAGAGGGGAGGAGGGACATGGCACAGCTCCTCAGGCAGGCAGCTCATCAGACAGAATGTCTGAAATATCTGAGTAGTGCAATTTTAAACTGCCATGTAGGAGAGTGCAATAGTGACTGTACTGTAAGGCTATTACTTGTGTAATAGTTTGTGTGCAACGTGGATGTGAATGTGTGTAATGCCTTTAATAAAAAAAATACTGCGTATGTAGTGGTTTTTCAAAGCATGACTGTTTAAAGGAGAAGTAACGTTTTTTTTTTACAATCTGAGCCTTATTTCGGTAATAAAACAAGTTGTTTTACTCACCCATAGCACTTTGGTGTCATTTGGAGCAGTTTCGTAGATGTTGTGTTGTAGCCGTATCTGTGAACGTGAGTGTTCGGGGCATAGCTTTGCGGTCTCCAAATAACACAAACTTTAGCACTTTTCAAATCACAGAAGATCGCTGTGTCAGGGTAGACTTTTAGTGGATTCCAAAACGGCCTGAAACCCGATATCCAGCTATAGTTTCATTTGATGACGTCATCAGAGCGGACAGCGCGCATGCGTGAACTCAGCTGTTTAGAAGATGTCAGCTCTCGGGGTACAGTCCAAAAGAAGCTTAGAAGACGAAAACATCTCCGCTTGAGAAAATGGTGCGAACATGCATTTATCCCGGTTGCGAAAACAAAACGACATCTTGGACGAAGTTGAGCTTTCACAGGCTTCCGCATCAGAATCCTGATTTATTGAAAATGTGGCTACTTGCTTTGAGAATGGACCCAAACATGACAGGGAAAGCTGTAAGACGTCTGGACCATCGTGTTTGTAGTACTCACACTTAGTATTATCAAAATATGACTATACTGTATAGGCATAACAAACCAATTCAATGCAAACAAATAATTGTGTGTTGGCTACTTACTCAACTGAAAGTTGCCCGTTTGGTCCCGCAGGCTTTGGCTGGCTCCTCCAATTCAACTTCGAAACACGAAAAAATGTTTCTATTACACCACGGTTCATCATGGCACGAATATCCTCCAGAGTTGACAGACACAGATTTCTGTTATCATCACCCAGACGTTCATCTCCTGGACGCAAATCCCACTCGACACAGCAAAGGCATTCTTCCTCTGTTGCCACTGACATACAATGTCCACATAAACACCACGAGGTACTGTCTTTTCGTAGACGGGCCGTCTCTTGCTGTTCTCTTGTGCGCTGCTCCTCAAGCTCTCTTCGCTTCCTTCTTTCTAATATGTCTTCCTCCGTAAACTCAGGCACAAAACGATAGGGACAGCCATCATACTCAAATAAGTCCTCTTCAGTCTCAAAGTCCAAATCTTCAGCCATGTCTCGCAACAGAAAAGTAAAGTT